>VMDR010021536.1:0-16774 GCA_007922815.1 Macrotus californicus | reverse complement strand
AATTTTAAATTTTCAAGTAACTGCATAAAAATGTTAAAAAGGTGAATTTTAATAATGTTTTATTTAATCTACTATATCCAAAATATTGTTACTTCAATGTGTAATCAATATAAAAACATATTAATAAGAGGGTTTATATTTTTTCATACCAAGTCTTCAAAATTAGTGTAAATTTTGCATTTATTGCACAATACAGTTCAGAAAAGTCATATTTCTAGTGTTGAGTCACATGTGGCAGACCTACCAGACTGGCAGCATTAGAAATTCAGGACCTTAGAATTAGGTGAGCACTTACCAGGATTTTCTATTGTGTAATACCTGATTTGGTACTTGGGCCAAGATCTTGTCTTGAGAAATGTATAATTCCCAATGACTCTAAATTCTTAAAATAATTATCTCTGCCAAGCCATGCCTGCTCCTCCTTTTTTTATTCCCTAGTGCAGAGCCTTCCTAATTCACGTTCTGGCTCATGGCCCTAGCAAGCTTCATCTTGCTTTAAGCAAGAGCATGCTCTGCCCTACCCCAGACAGTTTGTAGTCAAAGATGTAGCCAGAATATATCCTCATTGACAGGCTCCTGCTGCTTTCTTTGCAGCAGTGTTGCTAACCTGTTAGAAGCAGCTATGGTTCATTTGCTATGCTAGAAACAGTCTTTAGATCTTCATATTGTAGTTGCTATTTCATTAGCTCCTTTACTTCTTTCTGCATAATCTCCTTACGTGGTATTTTTGCCAAGGTGTGTGAGACCAGGCATCACACTGTTAAGAGGTCATTAGTCCTGCTCAAATTCACATCAGCAACAGATTCTTACCTTGAAAGTAGCCTGAGAAGTCCTAGGTCTATAATTCTCCTTGTCAAATATCCAAAAGCACTAAGAGTTAAAGTAAAGTAAGCATGATTTATTTTCTCCCCAGATACCATGGATTTGTGTCACTTCTTGCAGAGGGAAGCAGATATTTAATGATAATTTTTGTATGGGATTTTCCCCAGGAAAGCAAGGGAAGAGCTTAATTATAATGTTTCATTAAGAAATGTATCATCTCCCAGGCATATTGCAAGGATTATTACTCATTCTCTTGTCTATAATTGCAAAATTACATTAATATCAATAATCAAAATAACATTTCATGAATGTTCAAGTTAAAAAGACTATACAAAACATCTAATTCCCCAAACTTCCCTGAAGATAACCATTCCTTGAGATACTTCAAGTAATAAAAAATCAGTGGCTGCATCTGAGATCCACTGATTCAGACTCTTGGGGGAGCTAGGAAGCTGTGGGTTGCCTAAGAATGAGCACCTGGCTTAATCCTATTGTCGGGAAGTTCAGGGAACGCCCACGTCCCACACCTTTGTTTTATGGATGAGAGGCCTGGGCCTCAGAGAGATGAAAGGACTTGATGGGTTTAGACAGTTGCTGCAGTCAGATGGGAACTGAACCCACCTTTCCTGATCCCAGTCCAGGAAGTTTCCAGGACCTCAGGCATTAGAGGAAAAATAAAACTGAAAGCCATGATCCTCTTCTGTCTGTTAAAAAATAATAAACAAACAAACAAATAATCAGCAGCTTATTTATTTAAGTAAACCTTTCAGGGGGGCAGGTTTTATATAATTTTGAATATAATCTCTTAGTTTCAAAACAATCCATTAAAAAGTATGTATGCACACACACTCATCCCATTTCTACGTCATCGTGCACCCAGAACAGACCATCTTCAGTGACTAAACTACGGTCTTATTTATGGCCCCTTAGATATTCCATGTGTATTAATTTTCACTCTTTTGCATTCTAAATCTTTTTGAGTCAGCCATTCAAGGGTATATCCATTTGCTTTAAATAATCTTCTTTACTTTATCTTCTGTTCTACTTTGAAAGAATAGGGCTATCCTACAACAAGCAACTCATTTTTTAAAAATCAGCAAAACAAGAAATATTACTATTTTCCCTCTACAGGAGGAAAAACATGGTTGGAAAATTTAATGAGAAATGCTCACTTAAATGATAACTGTACCGTATTTTTCATATATCTTCCTTTGTTTCCAGAGTGTCCAAAACCTCCGAACATCCCCATGATCATGCTGGGGGTCTCACTGGCTATTCTGCTCATTGGGGTTGTCCTGCTGTGCATCTGGAAGCTGCTCGTGTCATTTCATGATCGTAAAGAAGTTGCCAAATTCGAAGCAGAAAGGTCAAAAGCCAAGTGGCAAACGGTATGTGAACTCTGAGGGGTGACTCCTTGTCTGGAGGAAAAAGTGTCTTGTAGAAGAAGCAGGAAGTCAGCTTTCTTTCTGCTCTAAAAGCAAGTTAGAAAGTCATACTCTCACTCTGCTCCTCTCACCAGGCCCCCCAACAGCTTTGACTTCTGTCCTGCTTTTGTCCATCACTTGGCTGCGGGGTGGCCCTCACAGCTCACATCTGTCTCTCAGCTCAGTGAGGGGATTTCCCTCACTCTGGAGTCCCGTGAAACTTCTTGGTTAATTACTGAGGGACATCAAGGGCATGTGTTTTATTTCTCACCACCAGGAGGACCCCTCAGGCCCTATTGATAAACCATAAACGTTTATGTTATACCTAATCGAATAAGATTCGTGAATACTAGACAGTTCATGTTGATTACCATGGAAGTACACATTACTCGTAATAGGTTATAAAGCAAAGTTGAGGAGAGTTTTAAAATACCACCCAGTTTTTCTGAATAGCATAAATTTCAAACAGCTACCTAAAAAAACAAAAAACCCAAAGGTATCAACCTTTAAATATATGTACTCAAAAGATATAATTTATGTGTCTCCTCTCTACAGTAAGCAAACACAAAACGGGACTCCAACTGTCTGTGTCTCTTTTCCAACAGGAGAGATAATTACATTTCTAGAGGACCATGGAAACAATTTCATGGTTTTAATTTCATCTCTCTATCTCTAATCGTGCGTCCAGCTAGCTAATAGCAATTATCCTACATTGCTGATTCTAAAAACAGTAATATCACAGGAGAAAATACAAGCAGACACAATGCTCCTTTGGGGTTTTCTGCCCAAATATATTGGTGTTAACACTTTTTCCTCTAAGTCTTTAGTGATATCTTCAATTCCTAAAGCAAATGGGATTTTCTGTTTTGGATAAATTTACCTTGGTAAGGGATGCTTATTTCTTATATAGTTCTTTTGAAATAATCACATATATGGTACAGGACAAAGGACAATAAAAAGTTTTATCTACTTTATTTTCCCATTAAAGATGCCTTTAGACACAGCAACCAGATGCAATGTATGGATCTTCTGTTGATCCTGATTTGAAAGTCAAAAAAATACATTTTTTTGACAACTGGACAAAGGTTAATGGAGACTGGGTATTAAAATGATAGCAGTGTATTGTGGTTAATTTAATTAGGTATATAATGGCATGATGGCTTTGTTAAAAAAAAATAATCCAGATTTTGGAGTGAAAGGAAACTAAAGCTGGGTTTCCTTTGAAATTATTCAGCCAAAAGAGAGAGAGAGCGATAGGCAAAGTAAGTATGGCAAAATCGTAATAATTCTTGAGTCTGGATGATAGGTCTACAGAGATTAGACAGCTTTGCTTTTCTTTTGTGTACGTATGGATTTTTCATAATTTAAAAGAAAATGCTTTAGGAAAGTCAGCTGTGGCTTTGCATTGAGTATATAATTTATTCATCCCTAACAAGGTCACATGTAACTTGACAGGTTAGTCTGGTGACTTAGAACACAGTGCCATGAGGCCAAAGTGCTGAGGCAGTTAGCGTCACCTGACCCCTGGCCATAGCTGTTACAACTCTCACCAACTGTCAAGCAAATGCCTGGCCATGGTCAGAAGGGCAGCCAGGCAAAAGAGTATGGTTAAGTTGGCATAAAAGAACCCAATAGCCGAAGTCGGTTGAACGACCACCTGCCCTCCGAAGTCATCTTGATCGTCACAACGTGAATGTAACAAAACTGAGGCTCTGAGAGGTTGAGAGGTTTCTCACCCTGTTGATCCATGGCATAGCTGAGATCCTCACTGCAGCCTCTTCTTCCAGGCACAGCCTTGACCCTCCTGGAAATAATGAGCAGGTGCTCCACAAACAAGCACTCGGGCAATTATGTGATGTGTATCTACCAACCAGCACATTTTAATGTTCTCATACAAAAGCATGATTACTGACTAGTGATTAATATCTTTAAAATAACATTTTAATTAACAGTTAATTTCTCTAAAACATGAATTGTTCCCCTCAGGATGTAGAACATGACTAAAATTCAAATACTAAATTTTTGCTGTTTCTACATCTAAAATGGAACAAAAATATGCATTAAACAGATAAAGGCATGAATGAAAAATGTTATTCCCTTGTTAAACTGAGTCTCTTTGAATAACAAATGTTTGATGTTCTTGACTAGATAATGACTGGGTAATAACTATTCACTTGGATGCAAAAGAGGCTTAATTCAAATAATTGAATTCAAATTTCACTAATATATCTTATTTAAAAATGTTACTCAGCGTATCCATTTTGAGGTCTTCAATTTGATTGTTTTTATCTAAAATCTATTTCTTCTTGAAGAACTGAATTTGACTGGACTTTAAAACCCAAGGGACCTCCACAGACGGTAGAGGTAGATGGGTCTCCTGACCCAGAGATCCCCATTGGACTCCAAAGGTGACAGAGCTAAGGATGAAAGAGTTTCATTCTTGCCTCCTGAAACACTTCATCATAGCCGTAAAGAAAGGTTACCTTTTATTACTTTCAAAAATAATCTCCCCATCCACATTCTTTATGAAAACAGAAAGGGAAGCTATTTAAATTCATTTTTGATTAGACACTTTTTCTAGGATGACATGTCATTAAGTAGAGGCAAAAAATGTTCAGTCTGACATTTCTAGCAGTCCTGGATTGATTTTGTACTGTGCTAAGCAAATCAGGTCTGCGTTTGGCAGTTAGGCAATCATTAAGAGAGCTGCGGGTCAGGACAGAGAGCTTTCTTATTACCACTTTTTCAGGCTCTAAAAATGTGCCATTGCATTTGCAGAATCCTCGGCCTACATTACTGGGGGAATTAGCTTGGTCACCCCAGATGATTGGGAGAAACCCAACCATGTCTAAACAGTGAAGGAGTGTAGACTCACCTGAAATGGAGCCAGACATAAGCCAGTGTCTCAGCTGGAAATCCTCTGTGGAAGCCTGCCACCTGCACGGCACAGAGGAGGCAGTATCAGACATTGTGACACTTTCTACTGTCAACAAAACCTGGCTTGAGCTCATTCTCCTGAGCTCTGATCACCGTTGAGGGCAGGAAATACTTCTGCCACTCCCCAGTGTGTACTTACCCTCCTACTCCAGTGGGATCCGCTTTATCCATCACCCAGGCCCTGTAACTAGTTTTTCAAGAGACCCCCAAAATATTGTAGGCCTCAATAAATGAAGTTGCTTTGACATACAGGATGAAAACCACAATAATCAAAATTAAACATTCAACTACATGTCTACAAAATAACATTGTGCAATCAATCAATTGATTGCAACTTAAGTCACCTCCTTTATAGTGCACATAAGTGACATTTAGAGTAAGACGGAAGTGGATTTTAATATGTTTAACGTGAAATGGGATGAGGCTCACAAAAGAGTCCCTGGTCCTACGCAGATGTAAGCTCGCCCTTCTCACAGCCGTTTACGCTGAATTTCAGGGTGTCCTGTCTGTCCCCTAAGCCACCCTCTTCGTCCAGGTCAGTGGCCCTACTCATTATCCTCACCCTGTACTTCTTATTTTTTTCCATCTCTCCTCTCCAGTTGAGTGCCTTATTCTTCTGTAACCAACTTAAATGTAATAGCATAGAGTCTCTTAAACTTAATATAATTCCATATGTGATTTTTGTTTGCAAATAATACTCTACCTGCATCTACAACCCCCTCAGTGTGCCCTTCACCCTCCAAACCCCAAGTTCTCGTGGCAGCAGGACTAAATAAGGACTGGAGGGACCTCAGGAGTAGAGACAACACAGTGACTTGGCCTTCACTCATTATCCTCCACCAAGGAGCCTCCTTTCTGTTTGCCCTCACACTGAGACAGCATCTCTCTCCGAAGCACGTGAGCAAAGGTATCATGTCACTTAGTCCAAGGTCAGGAGGCTGGCTCTGGGCAGCATAGAAACAGGTGCAGATGTTGTTTTTCCTCCAAGTGAAGACACTGTGGTGACTCCAAGGGCAACAGGTGGGAGAGGCCAGGGAATGATTTTAGTTTTATTCAGGACTCCTGAGGCCTGAGAGAAATGTGCTGAGAAAGCCAATACTATCATGTTTTTTCAGACCTATGCCTAGAAATTGCTACTCTCTCTGCAGTTCATGGAAGAAGGAGACCAAAGTACAAGATTTAGTCATTTGGAGGGTCTGAGGTATTATATGGACTCCATACATACTCAGAAATGGGCTTGGAAATGTTAAGAGTATAAAAGCTGGAGATAAATACCTTTATTATACTCTCCAGGACATAAAAGAAAAGGAAGTTCCAAATATGAAGACAAACTACAAGAGCCAACAAGAGGCAGTACTGAAAACTGATTAGGTTCCAGGCACCGTGCTAAAGTACGTTACCTTGTAGAGAAGGTGGGCACATTGGTGGTCCCTCGTATAGATGAGGACATCGAGGCTCGGAGTTACTTAAGTCAGGTAGCATAGTGCCGCTGGGTGTCTAACACCAAAGCCTTGTGAGGTCGACCTTGGGAAAAAGGAGAGAAGAAACTGTGTCTTACCCAGATGTTTTGTGCCTGCCTGGAACAGTTAAACCAAAGGAGAGAAATAGAAGGATCAAGCTTGGCACTTCCCCAAACACCCAGAGAGCCTTGGTCCTTCTGGTCCTGGCAACAGCACCTGCAAACACATCTACAGCCCGAGCACACAGCAGAATTATCCAGGCATCGGCACACAACCTCCGCACCGCCCCAAGGGCAAAGCCATCTTGCCCGACCTGCCTTGGGACCTGTGCTCCTTCATGAGCCCAGTGTACCAAGCACCAGACTGTTGTGACTCTCCGATTCACACACTAGTAAGCAAAAGCCACCAAGTTCTCTTACTATCCAGAGCAAGTGTTCCCTTTCCCTGCTTCTCCCAAGCAGCTATTTGCTCCTCTTTCTGAATTTTGATCTCATTTTTAGCAAGATTATTTGTGCCCTTGTTTGATGCCTCTCAACAGAAACATGTTTCTTAAAGGCAGGTACTACTGTGCCATTCATCTTTGTATGCTTCTACTAGTTCACTTTTCCTATGTTTGGCTTTTTTATTTTACATTTCACTTTTGAGTTACCTACTGGTTCATTCAATAAATGCATGCCTCCTGTGAGCTAAGGCACTGTTGCCAGTGCTGGTAAAATAGCAGTGAATAAAAAAGCCAAAGTCTTGTTTTCTGTCAATAAATTAGTGCATTTCCAAAAAGGTTAATATATGGGACTAGTTCTGCATTACTAAAAAAATAAAATGAAGATGTATAAATTTGAAAATACTAAAAGCATGACATCAAATTAATCAAAGTTATTCAAATGGCTTTCAAGACTGACTCTCTCCTTCCGGTCGGTAATGTACCATGAAATTATTTAGATATTTTAAAACAGTGTAATAACTAAATGTACATACTTTCATTTGAACCTCTTTTTTTTATTTTTTAGGGAACCAATCCACTGTACAGAGGCTCCACCAGCACTTTTAAAAATGTAACCTACAAACACAGAGAAAAACAAAAGGTGGACCTTTTCACAGATGGATAGAACCACTTTATGCATGGAAAAAGTCTCACCGATATGAAATGTTAATGCACTATTTAATTTTTCTTTCTTTGTTGCTTCAAAATGAGGTTGGTCTAAGATAATAATAGGTCATTTGGAGATCAGTCATTCTCTTTACGAAGGTTAGACACTGTGTTGGCAGGTTCAAAATAATCAAGAAGAGAAATATCCTTAGCAAAGGGGTGACTTTGGGGATCATGTGAGGTACACTAACTGTTGCATTAATGCCTCAAAATAATCATCAAAATGATTTGGGGGCCTGATTTGCATTTGAAAAATGTTTGAAATTACAATCTCATTTGTTGCTGGAACACCTAAAGTCTTTGTCTCTGCAAAGTCACGAGTCCATATGCTCACATTAAATACTCACACTTGCTGATTTATTCCAAACTTTTAGTAAAAAAATGCCCTTACTTAAAGGACAATTTTTTTTTTTTTAGTTTATGGAAAGTGAGATTCTGATTTGACGTCAGCTAAAAAAATGCAATTCTTCTAAAGATGTTCCAAATGTAAGAATAAAAATGAAGGGTTAATTTCTATGGATTTGTCTGAACCTAAAAGTCAGGCACACAAATAAGTAGAAATTGTTTTACAGATGAAGAAGAAGTAATTTATAAATTAGGAAGTCACCAGTAAAAAATAAAAGCAACAAGCCTATCATTTAGATTATTTTTAATTACCCAAAAATATGCATCTACACCCCGTTTCCCTCCTGATCCTGAATTGTCAAACTATAGCTTCTCCCATATTTCTCAACCCATTTTACTTAGCTGCACAGTCTAGCCCCTGTAACTGTCATGTGAAAGTTTCAATTTCTTGTTAAAGAATCACGTTAAATGGTTAGTTTATTTAACAAGAGCTCCAATATTACAAAAAGGAACAAAATGTTAAGTGGTTTTAAATCAAGCACACCGAGAGTACACAAGTCCCTCACGAGTAATAGGCTTTTTGACCTATATTCTTTTCCCGTGTGTATAACCTAACTTGACGCTTCAGCAGCATATGGTAAATATGCGTCATATATTAACTTTAAAAAGTAAGATTTTACTTGCAAAATACACGTGGATAATTAGGGATCCATAGACTGACTGAAGAGAGGAAGTCTGTAGAATAACACTTCTTAAAGTAAATACTACTTTACAAAGCACTTTCTTTTCCTTCAATGCTCGTCAGGAAACCCAGGTGCAGAGTGTACTAGAAGGGGTCCACAATCTAGATCGCCCAGCTCCAAACCATTCGTCTTCCCACAGCACAAGGCTGACTCCTCTGTTAGTGAAATGACACCAAGATTTTGTGAGTTCAGCGGTAACTATCACTTGCTTGACTGAATGTACAGCGCTTAGACTACTGGGATACAGGCAAAGCCTTGTACTTTTGTGCGGTGATTATTGCCTTTGAGTAAATTGTAATGTAAGACTTTTACTAGGCGAGGAGTTGACTCTAATAGAGGCTTCACATTTATCCACTGATTTGGCACAGAGCAATCTATGATAAGTTTCGTCAGTCTTATAGACCTTAATCACTTAGAGACCTTTTTTATCTGGTCTCTAAATAACTCAGGTAAATCAAACACTTGTGGAGTACACAGCTATATTAAAAGAATTACTAAGCCATCACCTTGGAAACCTGAAGGGCTGATATACCCTCTACTTCCTGACTGAAGCCCAAGTTCTGGGGAAAACCAAGAGCAGCAAGGAAGTTGCAGTTCTGATGACACAGTAGTATTCACCTTGGCATGTGATATTTTGTGTTACTACTGGAATGGGATTTTAGAAAACATACGTTTTCCTCTTGTGTATATATAGAGAAGAATTTGCTATTTGTCTGAATATAGTTTTGACCCAAGGCTGGACCTTGAAAAGGCCAAAACATTAACAGTAGTACTTCTGTTCACTGAAGAGTTATGTTACATGAAGATAAAATGGGTTTTGTAAGTTGTTTTATTGTATTTTGTGTTGACATAAATAAACATGGTAATTTAAACAATGAGCCTTAGATGGGTGATAATTTCTTTTATTTACTTGATACAAAACTCTCTTCTTGGATTTCTGGGTCCCTGTGTGACCTGCTCTGACCGCCTTGCTGCTCTCAGTCTGGGGCCAAGGAAAAGAGCAGAAAGAGGCAGCCCCAGAACGCAAGAGACAGCAGAAAATGAGCTGTAATTTGCTGTACGGTTATAATACCCACATTACGAAGCCTTTTAAAACAGACCTGGGCATTACCCCGCATTTTGTGAAAACAGTGTTTGGGTTGAATTGTGGTTCCCACCCTAAAATTTATGTACCCCCAGTACCTCAGGATGTGGCTGCACTTGGAGATAAGGTATTTAAAGAGGTAATTAAGTTAACATGAAGTCATTAGTTTGGGCCCTAATCCATTATGATTGGTACCCTTATAAAAAAAGGTTAGAGCACAAACATACAGAGAAGGAAGACCATGTAGAGACACAGCGAGAAGACAGCCATCGACAAGCCAAGGGAAGAGGCCTCAGCAGAAGCCAACCCTGCCAATACCTTGATCTGGGATTGCCGGTGTCCGGAATTGTAAGAAACTAAATTTCTGTTGTTTAAGCCACCCAGTTTGTGATACTTTGCATAGCAGCCCAAACGGGCTACTGTAGTTAGACGGTGCTATATTTCTGGGTATCCATTTGGCAGATTCCATGGGGCCATGCTCATTTTCCAAACGGGGCGGGGTGGGGGGGGGAACAAAACAACAGAGACCAAATACTAAACAAGGAGTCAGTGTAGGAAACATTGTGGGGGTAGGTAAGGGTGGAAGAGGGTAGGGGGGGGCAGTAATTGGTGATGGAAAAAAATATTTTAAAAAAAGTTTTTTTCAAGTTTGTGTATTAGAAAGGCCCATACCTTACAAAAGGAAAGAGAAAGTTAAGTCAGGAGTAATTTTGTGCTAATCAAACTAAGGCCACAAGTCTGGAAATCCAGAAACTGCTCTCATTTTGAATAATAATACTGAATAATAATAATAAGTCTCTTTTCTCCTTAGTTTTTTTTCATCTGTGAGATGGTGCCAATGCTTATCTCTTTTAGCAACTATAACAATCCCTGACGCATATCAGGGGCTCAATAAATTCATTCACTCGGTATTTTTAAGTAGTATGTCAAGACTCTGTTCCTAGGATGATGTACACAGCAATGAACCAAATAAGCAGCTCCTATACCCTCAAATGGGGGAGAGGAAAATGAGCAATTATATGTATAATGCCAGGGTCCCGGGTCCAGTTTATCCATATCCCAAATCCACTTGGTCCCACCCAGGTCTAAGCTGGGAGTCACCCAGGAATGGACTCACACAGTTTCCTTGGTAGGAAAGCCCCAGCTTCCACCTAACTGTCCAGGGGTTGGGTGGCCACAGCAAGTCCTATGTCCAAGTCCAGAGTGGCAGCTGGACCTGGGTTATAAAGAAACACAAATTTTAGCTCTGGCTGGTGTGGCTCAGTGGATTGAGCATTGGCGTGCAAACCAAAATGTCGCTGGCTTGATTCCAGTCAGGGCACATGCCTGGGTTGCGGGCAAGGTCCCTGGTTGGGGGGCACACGAGAGGCAACCAATCGATGTTTCTCTGCAGACTGGAAGGTTGCCACTTTGATTCCCAGTCAGGGCATGTGCCTGGGTTGTGCTAGGGTAGGTGCCATGCAAGAAGCAACTGAGAGATTTTTCTCTCCCTCTTTCCTCTCCCGCCCTTCTCCTCTCTCTAAAAATAAATAAATAAAACCTGAAAAGAAAGTCTTCGGGGTACCAACTATGTATGGGTGTTACTGAGAATGAGATATATGGGGTGGGGGTGGTTGGCTATTCATTCAAATGTTCTCCTTTGTGCCTGCAGCCTGAGGCCTTCAAAACGAGAGTGAGAGGGCCAGGCTCCGTGGGGTTTCATCTGAGAGGTAGATTTAACTTGGTCTGGATTCCCCTTTAAGATTCTTCAACACCAAAAACGATTGTGCCCTGAAATACTCCTGTGAAACCCCCCAAATGGCAGACCCCAAATTCTCCCAAAGCAACCTAGAGCCCTCCAATTTGCTCTCTCCTTCCCCTCTGCACACCCATTCCTTCTAGTACTTCTTGAAGGGACATGGAACTTGAGAAGCAATCTCACCAATAATATTTTGTAACTACAAGAGAAAGCTGACCTCCCAAAAGAGCAAATTTATTTAAATGTTCATGATTCATTATGGTTTTATACCCTCCTCATCTTATGGGAATGTAAATGGGGGAAAAATCCTTATTCAAAGGGAATGAGAAACAGGAATTGAATGAAATGTGATCAATAAAAATTCTCCCTTCTGTTAAATGTCATTATACTGCAACAGACTCAAGTCAACACAGCTAAAAAGAAAAAAGAAAAAGAAAAAACCACCTTAACTGTCCAATAGCTCTTTTAAAGAGGTCAGAATATGGGAGTTTGGACGTCAGGCTAGTGCTCTAGCACTAGGTCCCTGCAGTTCTGGATGAGGCTTCTGCACCCAGGAGGGTGGACATGCCACTTGAGCCAAGACATTAATTCTTTGGGCTGTGGACCCTGGGGAGTTAAATGCTACTTCTCTGTGCTTTGGAGCATCCAAAAGTGAATCGCCATAGGCTGAGCAAAGGTGGGACATGTGATCTTCTGTTCTCTCCCACTTGGCTGCACAGCCAACAGAGAGAGAGAGCAGCATGGACACCCCAGAAGTTTTTCATCGCCTAAGCTTGTCTTGGAGCCAGGTCCTAGGAGGAACTGGGCACTGGGAAACACAGATTGGACCCACACACATGACCTAGTGTCATTAACAACTTCAAGACTTTATAAGTGGTTCGAGCTCAGTCTGAAATTTCCATTTGACCTTTGTAATTCCTAGGTACGTGTTTTGTGAGGAAAGCTACTGCTCAAATAATATTTGCTCTTTCAGCCAGCAATATATTTATATTCATGGTCCTTGCATAGCAGCCAATTCTGTTCCGAGTCAACATCTAAAGATAGTGCAATACATCCTGGCTGGTGTTACTCAGTGGATTGTGCAACAGCCTGAACCAAAAGGTCACCAGTTTAATTCTTGGTCAGGGCACATGCCTGGGTTGTGAGCCAGTCCCCAGTTGAGGGTTAGGGGTGAGTGAGAGAGGCAACCAATCGATATTTCTCTCCCTCTTTTTTTCCTTCCCTTCTCCTCTGTCTAAAAATAAATACTTAAAATCTTTTTTAAAACAAAGATAGTGTATCATGATACTTTATTGCTTGTCAATAACCTATTGGGTCAAAAGTCATTATATTCATTTTTTCACCTAATTGGCTTTGCTATACTTAGCACAGGTATGTGTGAGCACCCACCTGCACACACTCATATTTCCTATTTTAACATGTGTATTTACTAAATTTATTTCCGTCTATTACTTGTTATGTATTTATATTTATTACTATGAAATAAATGTATCTTACTATACACATGGACTTATTTTACTGGCATTAAACAGCTTACATTGTTAGTAAAAATAGGTAACACCTATTGTTCCAAGTACTTTATGTGATCTAACTCACTCAGAGCTCACAACCATCCGATGGGATGGCATTATTATCTCCTATTTTACAGATGGGAAAACAAAGGCACAGAGATGTTAGGTAACTTGCCCTGATCACACACCTGGCAACCTCTGAAGCCAGGCTCTGAGCCCAAGCACTCTGGACCTAAAGTCCATTGTTCCTAACCATTATCCTGCACTGTCTCATAAACCCTAAAGACATGACAATGATAAAAGCCACCATTTGTTGAGTATCAGCGATGAGCCTCTCCCCTTCCAAAGCCCTCAGTCTTAACCACTGAGCTATACTGAATGTCCCTGACTGGGTTGCCCTTCCGCTCTGCTCTTCCCTTTGTATGCAAAGGAAGGTGTCACTACTCATCTCTGGTAGAACATGTCTAGAAGTTGCTTTCCCAGATGTAGTAATAGATTAACACTGAGCCATGAAGGCTTAACCACAGGGTTACTGCAGGGTTATGATGACATCTAGCTATAAAATAAAGGTCCTTCCAGGGCATTGGATTCTAACCAACCAAGTTAGTGAGCCCAAGCATCAGCATGGGGCATGCCTGGCTCAGTTCTCATTCTATAGCCCTGCCTGCCCCCTTTCAGCCAGATGCCTCCAAGTACTGCCTCTATGTACCCATGAGTCAAGTTCAACATCATGAGTTCTGGGGGGAGGTTTAGCATGTTTTGGAGGTAGAGGTCTAAGCATGTCAAGGAATCTCCTCTCAGCAGCAAAGACTTCCACAACCACACCAGCATTTTCTAGAAAGTCTTCTGTTTTATGTTGAATGAGTGGAATTGGTTGTCTAATGGGAGGCTCGTTGTCTCCCCACAATGTCCTCGCTGAGAGCACACACTGCTCTCCTCACGGCTGCCCTGCTCCCTGGGGGCTGGTGCCCCGGGAGCAAGCACTGTGGGCCTTCATGCAGCGCACCAGAGGGGCCCTGCCCACTTGACAAGAGAGAGAGCTTATAGGAGAAAATGGACAAATGCCCACCTTTCATAGCTGATCAATTAGAAGAGACAGACAGGGGTGAGGGTGGGGTGATGGCGATAATAACAGCCAGAAAATAATACCGACTGTGGCGTAGAAGGCTCTCCAGTACGGGCAGTTCTGAAGCCCTCCTTTTTCTCTTTGCTTTGGTTTCAAAACAAGCTACTGGAAATGCAAGTTGTGATTAGTCTTTATCCACTTACTTAAAATCCTTTTAAAGGTTTTCTTAGGCTACACTGTATAAAATGTCCTCTCCGTTGTCTCCTTTATGAAGTGTCTTACAAAAAAACACATTTTAATGCTACTAAGTAACTTAACAGTTGTTACATAATTTTCCCTTTGATTAAGAACTATTTTGTTTCATACTTTCTTTTTTTAAATACAACTAAGTCTGTTTGTTCATCTCCTTTATAATAAATGACTGTGTTCTACTACATTTTCTACAGGATACCACGGGCTTTACAGACACAGCAGTGGGGTGATGAAAAATTAAGTAGACTAGATGTTAAATACACAGGGTCCAGCACAAATTACACCCCTTTTTACTACATAAGAATCTTTTATCACAAAATCGTAAGCATGTAATTTTGTAACATAATATCACACTTGAGCACACCACATGACGTTTTAGGTGAATGTTCAAATTGCTGTCCATCTTGTGCGAGACATTCACGTACCCTACCAACCACACTCCATGGTGTTACTTCTGCCGGGCCCTGTATTTTGTGTAGTTGTCACATATAAAACATCTATATCATTGATTCGAAGAGGTGTGTCAGATTTTGGAGATCTCTTTTACTAAGAAGGTGGAATTGGAGAAGAAAAATATAAATAGATGAAAATTGAAAACACTAGGCATTATAAAAGATATAAATTTGCCACAAGGCAAAAAAGAAAATATACAATATTTTGATCTGAGACTTTCTTGGTCACGGTCAGCCATTGTTTGATTTAATCATATCTGCTATTCATTTTGTTTTTTATTTAATATTTATTGTATTTTTTCCATTATCATTTAGCCCCCTTATACCGCCCTCCCCCCAGCAATCACCACACTGTTGTCCATGTCCAGGAGTCTTTTTCTTTTTTGCTCAGTCCCTCCACCCCTAACCTCCCCCACCTCAACTAGCTGTCATCTGGTCTCCATCTGTGAGTCTGTCCCCGTTTTCCTTGTTAGTTCAGTTTGTTCATTAGACTCCAAGTATGAGTGAAATCATATGGTATTTGTCTTTCTCTGACTGGCTTATTTCATTTAGCATAATGTTCTCCAGGTCCATCCATACTGTAGCAAAGAATAAAATTTTCTTCTTGTTTATGGCTGAGTAGAATTGCAATGTATAATATCCTATATTTGTTTAATCCATTCATCTATTGATGGCTACTTATTTTACTGGCTGCTTATTTTGGGCTGCTTCCAAATCTTGGCTATTGTAAATAATGCTACAATGAAAATAGGGGTATTTATGTTCTTTTGAATTAGTGTTTTGAGTTCCTTTGGTTATATTCCCAGAAGTGGTATCGCTGGGTCAAAAGGCAGATCCATTTTTAATATTTTGAGATATCTCCACACTGCTTTCCACAGTGGCTGCACCAATCTGCATTCCTACCAACAAAGCAAAAGTGTTCCCCTTTCTCCACATCCTTTCCAGCACTTACTGTTCGTTGATTTATTGATGATGGCCATTCTGACAGGTGTGAGATGGTATCTCATTGTGGGTTTAATTTGCATTTCTCTGATGATTAGTGACATTGAGCATCTTTTCATGTTTATTGGCCATCTGTATGTCCTCTTTGGAAGTGTCTATTCAGGTCCTTTGCCTATTTTTTAATTGGGTTGTTTGTTTTTTCAGTGTTGAGTTTTGTAAGTTCCTTATAAATTTTGGATATTAACCCCTTATCAACAAATATGTTGATATCTTCCACAAATATGTTGGGAGATATTGACCCCTTATCTCTCATTGTGTGGGTTGTCTTTTTATTTTCTTGATGATATTCTTTGCTGTACAATAAAATTTTGTTTGAGGTAGTCTCATTTGTTTATTTTTTTCTTTTGTTTCCCTTGCCTAGGGAGATATATCCAATAAAAATTTGCTATGAGCAATGTCCAAGATTTTCCTGCCTATGTTTTCTTCTACAGTTTTTATGGTTTGGAATCTAACTTTTAAGTCTTTGATACATTTTGTTTTTATTCTTGTGTGGCATAAGAAGGTGGTCTAGTTTCATTTTTCTGCACGTATCTGTCCAGTATTCCCAACACCATTTATTGAATAAACTATCTTTAGCCTATTGTATGTGCCTGCTTTCTCTGTCAAATATTAACTGGTTATAAAGGTGTGGGTTTATTTCTGAGCTCTCTATTCTGTTCCACTGATCTATATGTCTGCTTTTATGTCAGTACCATGCTGTTTTGATTACTACAACCTTGTAGTAGAGTTTGATATTAGGTAGCATGATTCCTCCAACTTTTTTCTTTTTTCTCAGAATCATTGTTGCTATG
>VMDR010021535.1:0-16777 GCA_007922815.1 Macrotus californicus | reverse complement strand
AACAGTGCGGGGAAGGGTTTCCAGGAAACACTATGGAGGACACATGGACATAACCAAGGCGGAGGGTGGGAGTGGGGGAGGGGGGTGGGATTGGCTGGGGTGGGGGGGATTGGTGGGGAGAAAAGGCAAACTGTAATTGAACAACAATAAAGTAATTTAAAAAAATTGAACAACAATAAAGTAAAAAAATATTAATTGATGATATAAAAAAAAAATTCTGTGGCCTCTGCTGGGCTAGTATTACTCCACAAAAAATCCAGAATTCAGAGCCTTGGAAATATTTATGCTATATCCTTTTTAACAGGACAATTTGGACCCAAGTACTTCAAATTATTCCACCCAGGGATTTAACTCTTAATCGCCTGCAACAACTCCTGGGAGCAATGAACTGGGTGCGACCCAGCCTTGGAATACCTACCTAACAATTAACTAATTTATTTAATGCCCTTAAAGGAGACCCTGATCTTAAGTCCCCTAGAAAATTATTCCCTGAGGCCCTACAAGAATTAACTATAGTAAATCAACATATTCAACAGCGACAATTAACTAGAATTGATCCACAATTCCCTATCTGGCTTTTCTGTTTCCCAACCTTAGGCACCCCAAGAGGTCTTATAGGACAGCTGTCACCCCACTTAAATATTATAGAGTGGCTTTTCCTGCCTCATCAGCCACAACACACTATCACCACCTATGTGACTGCATTGTGCCATCTTATTATAAAAGGGTATGAGTGAACACAGCAGTTATTTGGATATGATCCTGCCTTTATTCACGTCCCTTTAACTCAAGTCTATTTACAACAATTAGCAGTTCAGTCTTTAGAATTTCAGTGTTCCACAGCTAACTTCGTAGGAGGACTAGAAATTAATCTGCCCTCAGCAAGACTGCTTCAAAACATTCCCTTCCTTCAAATAAGGCTTGCAGAGAAAGTTAGCCTAACACCAATAATTGGGGCTAGAACCGTGTTTCTTGATGGGTCTGGTAAGACTGGACAGGCCACTATTGTCTGGCGAGGGGGAAAAAACTGGAGAAATTTTGTGTCCTCCGGACATTCCTCTACTCAAAGGGCTGAGCTTTTCACTGCAATCATGGCCCCGTGGCATTGGCTCCAGGAAGCTCTGAATACAGTGTGTGACTTAGGATATACTGTTTATACTATTCTGCATCTGGATCAGGCACTAATTAAGACTTCTATTGACCCCAATCTACTTAACTCGTTTTTGACCCTACAGTCCCTCCTTGACAAGCGAGGACACCCCCTCTTTATTAATCATATTCGATCCCATTCGGGCCTGCCTGGCCCCCTGGTAGATGGTAACAATAAGGCAGATGCCTTAGTTGGTGTCCTCACTGCCTTTCAGCAAGCAATGGCTTCTCATCAGTTTTTTCATCAAAACAGCCAGGCGCTCTGAAAGCAATTTGACATTCCTTGCTCCCATCTAAGCAAATTATTAAAGAATGTCCTGATTGCCAAGCCCTTACCAAGGCACCTCCATCAACAGGAGTTAATCCTCAAGGACTAAATTCTCAAATAATGTGGCAAACAGATGTCACTCATTACCCTCCCTTTGGAAAATTTAAATATGTTTATATCTCTATTGATACTTATTCTGGTGCCTTACATGCATCTGCTTTAACAGGAGAATCTGCTAAAAATATACAAGCCCTTTGGCTTGAGGCCTTTAGTCATTTAGGACAGCCTCAGCAAATTGAAACTGATAATGGCCCCGGATACCTAGCCCATTCCCCCGGTCTTCCTTCAGCGTTGGAATATTCAACATAAAACAGGAATCCCTTACAATCCAACTGGTCAGGCAATTGTAGAGCGGACTCATCATACTTTTAAAAATCTCCTCAAAAAACAAAAAAGGAGGAGTCATGAGTCCTCCCCCCAAAACTTGACTATGTTAGCCATGTTTACCTATAATTTCCTAAATTGTGATGAATCTCTCCATACTCCAATTGAAAAACATTTTCAGACAAAAGAGTCAAAACAGCCTTACCCTCAGGTTTTATATAGAGATCCACTAGGAGATGGCACTTGGCAGGGCCCTGTAGACCTCTTAATTTGCAGAAGAGGGTATGCATGTGTTTCCTTTCCCACAGGTCCTGTCTGGCTTCCAGCCAAAAGAGTAAAGACTTATCATGAATGGAATAGACACCAAGCTCCACTACCTGGAGGTGAGAACTGATCAACTGACAAACCAGATGGCCCAGCTGACCCTGAATAACCACAAAGAGACTGGACACCAACAGCCTCACTCATGGGTCTGGGTCTGCCAACAGAGGATGGGGCTTGCCCCAATAACAGGGGCCGAGGCTCAGATGCCTCCTGCAGAGAGCCACAACCCCTTGATGTCCCATGATGTTCCCTTTAGGCATGTCTCCACCACATTGCAGGGGACATTAAGTCTCTTAATTCTTGAGCTGAGAAGATTCTAGCTGAAACAAAAGTAGAAGACACTGCAGAAAACAAGTTTATTG
Source organism: Macrotus californicus (assembly GCA_007922815.1). Taxonomy (NCBI): domain Eukaryota; kingdom Metazoa; phylum Chordata; class Mammalia; order Chiroptera; family Phyllostomidae; genus Macrotus; species Macrotus californicus. The sequence continues at coordinate 14,290 of VMDR010021535.1, read as the reverse complement.
CTTACCTAGCAGTGCTGTCAGCCAATTCGGCTAAAACTTTGCTTTTAATTGCTATTATACTTTGCCTAGGGGGACCAGGTCTAGCTACGGAGGTTAATTCCTCTTATATCTATTGGGGCAACATTATTGATCCACCAGTATTTAAACTACATACCTGGTGGGATGTTCAGCTTCCCTTTTCCACTAATGATACTCAGTGGATGGGAGGCATGTGGATGCCCCCTGATGGCTCACTAGAAGAAAACAAACACTGGATGCTGGTGCTGGAAAATACTACTGATGCTGCCAAGCACTTGCCAGTTTGTTTTTCTGTCCTTATTAACACTTTATGCTTTCCCTTAAAGGAACAACTTTACGCTGCAAACAAAGAGCAATGCAATGATTACTATCAGCTCTCCATGGTAGCCACGGTTGGCCTGCGTACCTGGGGGGGGGGGTACCATACTTTCAATCCCCCTCCAGTTCCTCTTTGGACCTTAGACACTAACCGTAATGACTCAGTCTTCTGGTCCTTATGCCGAGGACCGAATGCCACTGTTGCATTTCTCCCCCAAAGTCCTTTGGTAGTAGAGAATTGGGGAGCTAACTGGAAAATTTTAGCTAAGAGTGATACAATAACAGTTCCAGCTCAGCCCCAACGACTATATACTAATGTGTGGTGGGAGGGGCCCGGCACTGGGGCACCTATTATCAGAATTGTTTCTCACAACCACACTAGCCCATGGCATTATAACTCTTGGAAAATGGGCTTGCCTTTTATTACTAGGAAGCATTTATATCTAAAAATTGATTGTGACCCCAAGGATGCTCCAGGATGTTCATACCAGATTGACCCTCCAGAACAAGACTGGGTCACAGTTTGTACCTCACACCCCTTCCTATTTTTAGCAACCCCAGGAACAGCCCAAGTCTTTTATAATGAATCAGTGAAGATTTATTCTCTGCATGTCCCTGCTGGCTCCATATATGCCAGCTGCCTTACTCATTTCAATATTACTCAGTTAAATCTCACTACAGTCCATATAGTTAGAAAACAAGCTCAAGTATGGGTGCCAGTTGACGTGACCAGGGAATGGGAGGATCCCAATGGCATAGTAGCCCTTAACAATGCACTGGCCTCTATACGAGTCCGACGCTTCGTCGGGACCCTAACTGCATTCATTGTCTCTGCTATAGTTATTGCAGCCACTGCTGCCATGGCAACCGCTGCCCTTGTTGACTCAGTTCAAACTGCTCATACTGTTGATGTTCTCTTAACCAATACTACTTTAGAAATGCTTCAACAGGCCCAGATTGATCAAGAGATCCTGACTCGCCTTTCTGCAGTTGAATCAGCACTCAACTGGATTGGCCAATGCCAGGACGCACTAGTGATCCGCCAAGAGCTGACCTGTGACCCAGGATTCTCCAAGCGGTGTGTCACCCTGCTCCAGTGGAATTCCAGCCAGTGCTTCTGGAGCGATATTCAACATCACCTAAGGGGGGCTTTTTCTACCAATTTAAAAGGACAGATTGATAAATTGCGGCTAGAATTACATCAGCAGCTGCAGGATATTCAGCGCTTGACTAACCAAGAGGGTTTAGAACCCTCTGTGACAATCTCGGATGGCTAGACCCAAAAAACTGGTTTGATGGACTCAATCTGAGAGTGTGGGTCTTTGGAGCTGCTGGTTGTTTACTGGTTCTAATAATGCTTTGTGTACTTTGCTGCATTTGCAAATTATTTTCCCAGGGTCATGTGAGAGGCCAGCAAGTAGCAAGCTTTGTGGGATGTATAGTGGTCATTAAACACAAAAGGAGAAATACAAGGGACCAATCCACCTGGCAATGGCAAATGTAGCCTCATAACTAAAAACAAAGGGGAATTATAGGGAACCTATCCATGTGGAAATGTTGAACGTAACTCAGCTCTGTTCTTAAAACAGACAGATTCATGTTCAGCACACAGGAAACAAATCCACAGATTGGTCTCCCATGGGGAATCAGGAATGCATTGCTCCTAGGCCACTTTGAAACTTGCTTTTGCTAAAAAAACTCCCTCACCTAGAACTGAGGCAGCAGAGGTTTACTGTGATCTGTGCTAATCAAGTATGGGTATAACCAGTTCAGCCACTTTTCCCCTTTACATTTGCAAATGTCCTTTCTCTTTGAAGTGATTAGCAACATTCTTTCCTTTGTTATCTATAAAAAGTAACCACCTAAAGTAAACCTGTGCATAGTAAATGAGGGCCATCCTTGATGTAATGTACCTAGAATATCAGTAAAAGCCTGTCCAGGCAGGGGTCGGGGTGCTCTCTTTCTCATTTAGAAAGTGGCTGTTCCATCTCTTTTTCTCCACTGGATTTGTTTAGTCTTTGTGAATTTGTTCATCGTTCGTTGTTTGTCATTCATTGGAGACATAGGATAAACCACAACACATGGATTCTGCTGGGCGGAGTCCACATCATGGAGCCTGATTTCTGACTTCTCCCACAATTGGATACACCTGCCAGCATTTCCATATTTTTACAGCTTTCTGGGCTGCCATAGTAAGTCTGGGCCAGCATGGTCCCAAGGCGTGGAGCCAATCATCTCCAAGCTCTCTCAGCAGGCATTGTAACCAGAAGGAGTTGCTTCCAGTTACATCCTGGGTCAAAGTCACTCCCATCTCTGTGGCTCAAAGCATGGCCACAGCTATATAACATATCCATTAAATCAGTTAAAAGTTATAGATGTTAAATGACCACGTCTGAGGTTAGTTGCAAAACTGTTGCTATGCAAAACAGCTCTCAATGGCCCTACTCCGTGTCCCACCCCCCAGTTCAGACCTGTGGAGGTGAGGACATCCTATATTTTTTAATATTTCCTAGATACCCAGAGTTCTGGACCTCATTACAAATTCCTATTTGGGGGGCCCCCTTGTTGCACCCTGTTACAATACCATGTCACACAGGTCAGTTTAGCCATCATAAACAAATCAACAAACAACAAGAACTGGAGATGTTGGGGAGAAAAGGAAATCCTAGTACACTGCTGGTGGGAATGCAGACTGGTGCAGCCACTGTGGAAAACAATATGGTATTTCCTCAAAAAACTAAAATGGAACTGCCTAGTGACGCAGCAATTCCATTGCTGGGATTATACCCTAAGAGCCCTGAAACACCAATCCAAAAGAACCTATGCACCCCAATGTTCATAGCAGCAATATTACAATAGCTACGTGCTGGAACCAGCATAAGTGCCCATTATGAATTAGTGGATAAAAACACTGTGTTACATTTGCACAATGGAGTAGTATTCAGCAGAAAGAAAGAACTCCTACCTTTTGTGACAGCATGGATGGAACTGGAGAACATATTGTTAAGTGAAATAAAGTAGTCAGTGAAAGGCGACTACCACATGATCTCACCTATAAGTTGACCCTAGTCAACAAAACAAACAAGAGAGGAAGAATATAAGTGGAGACATTGAACTATAAAACCAACTGACGGTAACCAGGGCAGAGCCAAGAGGAGGATAACGGGGCAAAGAAGGGTAAGGGTCATCAAAGAACATGTATGAAGGACCCTTGGACGAAAACGAGGAGGGGAGGATTCAAGATGGGAAGTGGGGGTGGGTAGGGCAAGAAAGAGTCATGGGTGGAAATGGGGACAACTGTAATTCAACCACAATAAAAAATTAATAAATAAAATGAAATAAATTCTTCATTCATTGTTTTAAAAAATAAATCTGAGTGCAATTGCGATAAATAATGTTATTTTAAGGGAGGGTAGGGGAGCCTGACAGAGCCTGTGGATCCCCTTCCAGAGCTCCTTCGAGCACATTTGGTAACCTCTGGCCTCAATGACACCCAAAGTCTTCTCCATTTGCTCTAACTTATTTGCTGCTCATTGCAGCCACCAGACCCCTCCACCTCCAATCCTGCAGTCTGTGGTTGATTGCCAGGAGGTCACTATGTAGGAAGGAAGCTGAGGGTTTGGTCTGTTCTAATTGGGACAAAAAGTATCTCCTCACACTCCTCCAGTCCTGCCCATGTCATTCCCAGGGACCGTCTTGCAAACATGAACTGATCCAGTACCAGCATAATGTTTGAAACCTAAACTCTGAAACTGATCTCCTTCAACTTGGCTGGCAAACCAAGTGCATCTGTTTTAGAACAATGAAGAAAGTGTGGTCTGATAAAGAAAAACATGCTGTTGAAACAAGCTTGTGTGTGCCATTAAATATTCACGGCCCACTGTTGCGTATCACAACAGAATCTGAAGGCAATGTTAATGAGTGAATCTGGAGCCACAGAGTAAAACCAGCCACCCAAATCCCAAGGCCTTTCAATGAGTGATGTGGCTACAGCTAACATTTGCTGAGGTCTACTCTGTACCAGGCACTGTGCTGAGCTAAAGTTTGTTTTCCCTCATTTCATTTTCACAGAACCTCTAGGAGGTAGGTCAAATTGTTCCCATTTCAGAGGTGAGGAAAATGAGGCTGAGTGAGCCTACATCATTTGCGCAAGACTTCTACAAGGATGTATTGGAATTTGAACCCAGCTCTCTTCAAGTTTTGACCAAGCCATTAAGCTTCCTTTTTGTCAGGAAATACATCATAGGATGCATTATGAATCAGGCTCAGAATTCCTAGTCAGCTATGATTAGAAACCATTGTTTTTCTTCATGTGAGGACATGCATGTGTGTCTTAGAATGTTTTTGTTCCAAAGTTCAATATAGCATTGCAGGTGGGCAGGGGGAGAAACCTATTCCTATTGGGTGGCTAATGGGTTAATATTCAAAGGTGTTTCTCTAGATACAGGTGTGTAATGTGTGTATTGTGTACATTGGCAGATTTGAGATAGATACTTTTGTTTTAAATTTCTTTCATCAGTACAAAACTGTTTGTTGATTTGCTACCCTAAATTCACAGGTCTAACCTGCCTCACCCCAGTTATGCTTTCATTTCCCATTTCCACCTGTCTTACTCTATGGTGTTCTCTCAATTTTAGTGCTCTGGAAAACAGTATATATTAAAGGCACACAGACACACTCATGCTTGCATACTCCCAGCCTGGAGCATCAGTGCAAGTTTACACATCTTTCAGTAATTGGCTGATACTCTTTAATAGTGTATATTGAAATTTCACTTTGGATAGTAAGACAGAAAAATATATTTTTGCTTGAACTTGGCTCTCAAGAAAATAATGTCTATGTATGCCTGGGCAGACAGTGAGAAAACCTCTCATTAGTCACCAGTGGCTCGTTAACACAGTGCACATCTTTGTGGGAGGGGATGTAAGATTTTTACCAGCAGACATCCTCTTGTAACAGGGTGCAGACAGGAGAACCCCAAATAGGGATTTGTAATGGGGTCCAGAACTCAGGGTGTCCAGGAAATGTTAATAATATAGGATGTCCTCACCCCCACAAGTCTGAACTGAGGGATGGGACAAATGGAGCAGGGCCATTGAGAGCTGTTTTGCATAGCAACAGCTTTGAAAATAACCTCAGGCATGGTCATTTAACATATCTATAACTTTTAACTGGCTTCATAGACATGATAAGTAGCTGTGGCCAGGCTTTGAGCCATGGAGATGGGAGTGACCTCAACCCATGATGTAACTGGGAGGCAACTCCCCCTGGTTACAGAGCCTGCATGAGAGCTTGGAAATGATTGGCTCCACACCATGGGGCCATGCCTGCCTGGACTTACTATGGCAGCCCAGAAAGCTGGAAAAATGTGGGAATGCTGGCAGGTGTAGCCGATTGTGGAAGGAGTCAGAAATGGGACTCCAGAGGAAGATTGGCGCGGGATTTAAATCCAGGCGCAGCAGCCCTGCTAGGTGGGAACCACGAAGCTTTGGGGTGCTCACTTTTGCCATGTGGGTTAGGAAGCAGGAGAGAACTTGCTGGGAAGAAAAGGGGTGAAAGGACTCTTGCTGGTAGGACATGAGAAGGTGCCACACGGGTTTGGGTTAAGAACTGGAGATCATGGTGACACAGATGATGATACTGGGAACTGAGGAAGGCCTGCCAGCTGAGCACGAATTACTGGGAAGGACCAGGGGCTACCTGAGCCATGGACTTCTATTTCTTTTCCTAAGATATGGTACCCTGGACTGGGCAAAGGAAGGAAGGAAGGAAGGACTGTATGTATTTGTGGGTGTTTTAAAGGATTTGGGGATCTCAGTGAAGACATTAAATCATTACTCTTAAGTCTGTATAACTTTTGAATAAATAATTCCTTTCCTCTTCACCAATTTCTGACATTGAGAGCTATAATTCCCTGGCAGCAGGCAAGGCAAACCTAGTACAGGGGAACCTTGGGAGAGGGGGATCCATTCAGTAATAGTATTTCGTCCCCACCCCCACAGGTCTGTTCTGTAACACTATGGGATTTTAAAGTTATAAACAAATTGGTTTCAAGATGATCTGGTTAAAGAAAATGAAGCTTTATAAGGACAAAGATAAAATTGCCTTCAGGCTGTGATGTATTCAACTTAGAGGTGACTTGACTATTGTGTCTGTTGTGTCTCACCTAGAAGTTTTAAAGGTTAGAGGACTTGCTCAGGCCACACCTTGTAGTAACCTGGACTCTGTTTTTCTTACACCCAACATCAATCTTTTCACTTCTACCTTTGGAAGGAAGGAAGATTAATATACACACCTCCACTGCCACCACCTAGGTTCAACCACATCATCTCCACCTGGATTGCTGCCACAGCCCCCTAACTAGTTCCTCTGCTGGCTTCCTCACCAATCGTCTATTTGTTGCACAATATCCAGAGTAGTACAGTGAAGACATAAGTCAGATCATGTCACTCTTTTATTGGCTCCCACCTCACCCAGAGTAAAAACAAAGTCTTCACCTTGACCATCAAGGCCTTTCAGGACTGACTCTGCTTTTACCTCTACGCATTTCCACTACTCTGCTTCCCTCACTCCCCTCCTGCCTCCTGGCCTTCTCACTGTTTTTTGAAACATTTGCAGTCAGGCTTTAAACTGAGGGTCTTTGCATATGCTGTTCCTTCTGCCAGAATGTTATTTCCCCAGATAGTTGCATACCACTTCTCGTATTCTATTTAAATGACCCTTTTATGGACCTCCTTCTGCTCAATCTAAAATTTTAATTCCCTGCCTTCAACACTTTATATTTGTCTTTCCTCTTTTATTCTTTTCTTTACAGCACTTAGTATCTAATGTATCATAAACTTTACTTGTCTTTCTTGTTTATTACATGTCTCACTGCCCTATGCCACCTCCAACACTTTATCTGGTTATTTGCTCTGTTAAACATTCTAGCCCCCATGTCTAAAACAGTGCTTAACAAAAATTACTCACATGAGGGAATGAATATCTTAGCCCTTTTAGGTTTCTATAACAGAACACCATAAATTGGGTGGCTTGAAAACAATGGAAATTTATTTCATAGTTCAGGAGGCTAGGAAGTCCAAGATCAAGATATCAGCAGTTTCAGTGTCTGGTATGGGCTTTCCAGTTCATAAACAGTCTTCTTGTTGTGTCCTTACATGGCAGGAGGGATGAAAATTTCTCTGGGGGGGTTGACCTTTCTTTAATCAGGCCACTACTGTCATTCATAAGGGCTCCATTCTCATGACCGAATCACCTCCCAAAGGCCCACCTCCAAATAAATCACATTTTTCATATTGGGAATTAGATTTCAATATATGAATTTGTGGGGGAGAAGACACAAACATTTGTTTACAGCAATGTGTTTGTATTTTTTTCAGATAGTCCTTATAAACACATATTATTTACACTAATTAAGGTACAAGTTTTACAATTAGGGTTTTTTGTTTTTTGGTTATGCTAACTAGGCTCCCTTGTTTGGGGACTACAGCAGTCTGACTACTAAATTACATTTTGTGGCTGGTATGTTGACACTGATTTTAAAATCAGGGGGCTCCCTAAGAGATAAATGCAGAAGGAAGACATTTGGATGAAACTAGACAAATAGAGCGCCTTAATGAGAAGACACCACATTTACAGGACAGGGGACAACCTGAGTGTTCTCAAGTGCTGGTAAGGCAAGAAGGTGACCAGTTGATAAACACAGGCTTTTGCTTCATACCACATGGGTCTAAATCCTGGCTCTGTCTCTTACTAGTAGGGTGAAAATTCTGGATATATGAATGTCCCAAACCTTAGTTTTTCCATCAGAAAAATAAGGATGATAACAATAGTGTAGGTGGCTTGAAGGATTCAGAGACACAAGGCTTGCATGATGGCTAGCAGGATGAATGACACTCATTGAGGGCTCTGTGTGTGTTGTGGTTGTCAGCTGAAGAGGGGTCAGTCACTGCTGTCACTGAAACAAGTGGCCCAGTAGGACTGTATAGGCCTTGGGTGTATGTTCAGAGCTCTGTATATTGGGGCCCACAGAAAGGGATCCATTAAATTTTTAGAACTCAAAGCTGCCAAAGTTTGAATCATCATCCAGTTCTCAACTCTGATTTTGGGTAGAGAATGTCATTTTGGGGTGTAGGCTCAGGCAGGTCTCCCTTTCTTTGAGACTTGTTTTCTATGTTCAATAATCAGCTTTAGCCTAAGGGCAAGGTCACACAAATACAAACCAAGGTATTGTGTGACCTTGCCCTTAGGCTAAAGTTGATTATACTTGATCCAGGTTGTAACAATCAGACCAAAACTCCTGGGAATTTAGAACTGGGACTTTGCTTCTGGTGGCACTTGAGCTGGGAGGATGTCAGACAGCCATGTTCAGACATGTGTTGAGAAAGTCTGTTTTAGAGGCAGAGAGAGATGTGGTGACAGCTATCATTTGGGGAGATGTACACTGTCTCACCCCTCCCCCCTCCCATGTTTTGGGAAATATATATACATACAGTCTGCCCTTGGTATCTGTGGGTTCTGAATTAATGCATTCAATCAACTGCAGACTGAAAATATCAGAAAACAAAGTGATGTTGTTGCTGTCATGCACTACGTAGTTAGCTCTACCATGATTGTTTTCTACTGTGATGCGGACTCTGTCCCACGGGGTCCATGTGTTGTGCATGTTTGTGTTATGGCTGTGATGAATGAAGAACAAATTCACATGGACTACAGAAGTCCTGTGGAGAAAAAGAGATGGCATGGTCATTCTCTAAGTGAGAGAGAGAGGGCCCTGACTCCTGCCTGAACAGGCTTTTATTGATATTCTAGGTACATTACATCAAGGATGGTCCTCATTTACTATGCACACATTCACTTTAGGTGGTTACCTTTTACAGATAACAAAGGAAAGAATGTTGCTAATTACTTCAAAGAGAAAGGTCATTTGCAAATACAAAGGGGAAAAGTAGTTGAACTGGTTATACTCCATCCTTGGGAGGTTTAGCACAAATCACAGTAAACCTCTGCTGCCTCAATTGCCGGTGAGGGAGTTTCAGCAAGAGCAAGCCTCAAAACAGCCTAGGTACAATGCAGGCCCGATTCCACATGAAAGAACCGATCCATGGGTCTGGCTTTCTGTGTGTAGACATGCTCCCTGCTGGCTTTCCAAGTCAGAGGCTGGGCTACACTTGCCACCCCATGCAGATAGGCTCCCTATAATACTAAACGTGCAGATATTTTTTTCTTGTCATCAATCCCTAAATAATATGGTACGATAATTATCTACATAGTATTTAGATTATATAGGAATCATGAGTAATTTAGAGATTATTGAAAATGGGTTGGGGGTTGAGTAAGAAGGATGAAGAGATTAAGCAAAGGAAAAAAGACTCATGGGCACAGACAACAGTATGGCAATTACCAGAGGGAAAGAAGGATGGGGGAAGGTAAAAGAAAGTAAAGGGGGATAAATGGTGATGGAAGGAGACTTGAATTTAGGTTGTGAACACATAATACAATGTACAGGTGATGTGTTATAGAATTGTACACCTGAAAGCTATATAATTTTATTAATCAATGTTACCCCAACAAATTCAATTAAAAATAAAAAAGTTTATGGTAGGTTGTGTGTAGGTGATGTGCAAATACTATGCCGTTTTATGTATGGACTTGAGCATCTACAGATTTTGGTATCCACTGAGGGATGACTATAGTACATAAATGTGTGTATAGGGGTATGTGTGTGTTTGTATATGTGTATGTGTATATATATATAAATAAATATAACAAAGGCTTGTGACCATGATGCAGGTAAAGTAGAGTGTTTCCTGGAGGCAATGCCATAGCAGCACACAGCTCCTGGTTCCTGCGTGGAGGGATACAAGCTGAGATGTTTAGTTTTCAGTATGGCAGCAAAGGCATCCCCACCAGGCTTGGTCTGTAACATGATTTTGGCTGCGTGTGCCATGTAGCCTCTTATTATTATTGTTATTTTTAGTCTAGATTTTTGGGGTTTCTGGAGATTATATGTGTCTTCTAATACTCTATTAATAAGTTTCTTATTTAAATCGGCCAGAGTCAGTTTCTAAGCAGCCAAGAATTTGAACTGATACAAGAAAAAAATAAACCAAGGGGGAGGGTGGGAGCAAGGGAGGGAGGTGGGATTGGCTGGGGTGGGGGGGTGGTGGTGGGGGGAAAATGCAGACAACTATAAATGAACAACAATAAAGTAATTTAAAAAAGAAAAAAATAAAGACGATGTAGAGAGGAACTGATAATGATGAAGGGAGGGGGAGAGAGAGAGAGAAAGAGAGAGCACAGGATAGAGAAGTATATTATATGCAACATAGATTTGAAAGAAAGAGAGGATCTTATGGTTTCTGTCTTTCCTGTTCTTAATTCCTATCTCACTTATGACCAAGTTAATTTCTGTCCTTAGGTTTCATGAAACACTCCTGTGTTTTTTATAATAAACTGTTCTTTCTGTTTAAGTGGTTTTCTGACACCTACAACCCAAAGTATACCAGTGCTGATTCATTGATAACATGCTCACCACACCACATTCTTACTGCCTGCTTTTCCTCAGCTTGGGGCAGATGTTCCATAATATTTATTTAATAAATAAATGATTACAACTTGGTTCCAGGCAATGGAGCAATGGATGAATGCGCTGTTCACGCCAGCAGATGCATTCTGGTCCTCTTGGCACTTCTAATAATCCTTGTAAATGAAGATATTTACTATGAGTTCAGCCAGTCTCTTGTGAATTTGGCTAACATATGTCGATCTCCCTGAGCACTACTGCTCTAGGACCCTGAGTCCATGTGCTAGTGCTTCACAGGGAACTAATAAATCCCTTCAGATGAGGCCATCCAGCAGGGCCCCTGGTAGTAGTCCTGTATTGATGGATGCAGCCCATTCAGATTTATTTGATTCATGAGTCATCTAGGAAGGGTTTACAGGCAGAGTAGCCTGGGTTTTCAGAGAACAAGTTTTGAGTCAAACAGCCTAAGGTTATAACCCTAACTCGGTCACTTGCTACTGTGTTTCCTCAGGCAAGCTATTTAACTCCCCTCTGTCTCAGTTTTCTCATATAAAATGGAATATTTTAAGGGTTAAATGAATTATGTGTATATACATGTATATGCATGTATATATACATGTATGTATATACATAGGAACCTTTCTATGATAATAACCAAAATGGTTAGTAAAAATAAAAATACCATTTAGAGAGTGCTCCCTTTATTCCATCTTATTTATATGTTATATGGATATGTGTGTTACATATGTGTGTGCATGTATATATGTGCATTTATTGTATATGTGTGTGTATACATATATATATACACTATATACATATAAACAGAAAATAGCACATAGGGAGCACTCTCTAAATGGTATGTTTATTTTTACTAACCATTTTGGTTATTATTATCACAGAAACATTCCTCTGGTTCAAAGACCACCAAGGAGGAGATGCTGAAAGTAAGACCGCCAAGGAGGAGATGCTGAAAGTAAAAGGTAGTAAACCCTTCTCCCACTTCAAAATCCTATGGTTCCCATGATGCCACTTATCAGCTTAGTGATCTCCTGTTAGGGTGAGCCCATTAGAACCACCACATTAATTATGCAGCATCAGTAACTCCCAGGGGCATGGCCTGATAGGGGGGGTTTGTATGTATGGGCTCTAGGGTCCTGCCAACCTGGACTCCACCATCTTCTTTCTGTGTACTTGGGCGCAGAACCTGATTACTCGGAGGGGCAGTTTACTTACCTGTGATAGGAAGGTAATCTGTCTATCCCATGATAGTGAAAATTAGGTGCACAAATAAATGTAAAGTACTTGACACACATTGAGAGGTGTGTCAACAAATTTTTCACTTCATTCCATTTTTTTTCCCAGCTCTCAAGAATTGGTAACAATACGTTTTACTAAAGAGGTCTTTTGTTTGATTTTTATTGTTTCCTATTTTGGAGAGGAGGTGCTCAAAAGTTCCTTCCAGACCCCCTGAAGGGATAAGTGGCAGACCCCTTGCTCTATTATCACAAAACAGTGGAATCAGATAATCAAGTTAATAACCGGGGGTCTTCAGGCTGCTCTCTTTGACTTATACAGGGTTTATAAAGTTGGAAAACTCCAGTGAAAATTCCACACTTCACTTGAGCTAAGTTATAAATGATCCCTTCAGACAGGGTAAAAGGCTCCCCACAGTCCCCGTCACTCTCTAATAATTATTCACCAAACGCACTTCATTTACTCCTTATAACCATCTAGTCCTTGTAGGTATCTGAGGTAATGTTTGTGGAGGTTGTAAAACATGGTCTCAAATTTGTGAGCACTTCTCTCATCCAGAGATAGGGTCTGGGTCTCCTCTTGCACCTGGGTGAGCTTGTGATTGCTTTGACTGAGTATGGCTGAAGTGACACTATGTGGCTTATGAGATTAGGTCAATAAAAGGCAAAACTTCTGCCTTGTCATCTTGGGACATTTACTCTAGGAGAAGCCAAATGCCATATAAGAAATCTAACTACCTCTAGACTGCCAATTGGAGAGGCCATTATATGTATGTCTGGGGGAATCCTTAGCTGGGCTCCCAGCTGACAATCAGCATCAAGTGCCACCATGTGTGAGCTATGTTGAAATTAAATCCTCCAGCCCCAGTTGACCCTACAGACAACTGCAGCTCAGCCAACATCTGGCAGCAAGTGCTTCAGAGACCAGAATTCTTGGCCCACAAAATCATGAGGATAATGATGTGGTTACTGTTTTATACCATGATGCTGAGGATGGTTTCTTTCACAACACAGATATGCAGAACATATATCCTGTTTTCACCTATTTGATAGTCATTGAACTTGAAGAGGATACACCAGGAAATGATGTGCATTCTACCTTTTCCAGTGGCTACAGTGTAGTATTAGGTTCATTTGTTTATTCATTTATTCACTCATTCATTCATTCATCCACCCAACAAATAATTATTCAACATCTACAATGTGCCAAGCATGTGATAAGTATTGGAATTTTGGCAATGAAACAAAGTAGACCAAGATCTTTGTCCTCAAGGAGCTCACATTTTCCATGAGGAAAAAAAATTACAAATAAGGAAACATATTTTTTATGTCATGTGCAGGTAAGGGCTGTGGATAAAAACAAAGCAAGGGAGGGAAAAAAGAGTGCTGAGACACGCATGGAGGTCCTAGGACTCTTATTGGTAGCTACTGAAGTGTAAGTTTTAAGTATATTCAAGGGTAATAACAATAAGTATAACAATAGTAACAGCCATCTTATGAGTGCCTCCTACATACTGCTTTTTATATATGTGCCTCCATTTAAATTTCACACCAATCCTCAGTTGTAGACATGCTTATACCCATTTTATGGATGAGAAAACTATAGCTTGGAGAAGAGAAACAACTCACCAGACAACATGTCAGTGGAAAGTTATGGAGCAGGGCCTGCTGGCTCTTACATTCTGCTTTTCCTTGAATACTCCTTCTCTCTTTGAGTCCCACTGCCAGTGTGGTGAATCAGAAATCAAACTGATGATCTCTGACTCCATGCAATGCCAAATGAAAAAGAGAAAATGGTTATTTTTGGAAAAGAAACAGGAAATAAAGGGACACACTTGAAAGATTATATATTTAATTTTTAAGCTCTTCTTCCTGTCCCTCAAATTTAGTTCAGCATCCAATTGTAGAAGCTGACAACGTATGAGAATCTTGGGTGAGTAACCACTTGAAACCTCCCTGTGACTCTAGCCACAGCAGGCAATTTATTCAAAAAAATTGTGGGGCTTTTAGGGTAAAACACTTTTCTAATATTTTTCCCTTCTGCTCATGTTTTCCCCAAAGGGTGACAAAACATCATAGTTTGCAAAAAAAAAAAGTGCTTTACATGTTCTTGAATGAGACTCTCCTTATATCTACAATCACTCTGAAAGAGAATTGTTCAGTCCCCTTGTCCCCT
>VMDR010021534.1:0-16779 GCA_007922815.1 Macrotus californicus | reverse complement strand
GTAAAATGATGAGGAGGAGAAAGCCTTAAAGTAAAGGGCAGAATAGCAGGTTTGCCTTCCTCTCCTGTCCCCCAGTCCCTGTTCCCCATTCCCTTGTCTGGGTCAGCTGCTCTAAGATGTTATTATAACATTCTACACTCATTTTATCTTTGCACTCTTAATTTGTTCATTTTTCTTACCAACTTTCTAGGTAATCATTCCTATTCCAGAATCTTCTTCTAGAGTCAGAGAATCCTCATAATGGAAAAGAGACTATGCTTTTCATCCCATCTTTAGGGTATAGTTTCATATTATTTGTATTTAGTAAAAAAAAAAAAAAAGCTTCGACCTCTGGCCAAGATGGAGGCATAGGTAGATGTACTATGCTTCCTTGCACAACCAAAAGAAGGACAAAAACAATTTTAAAAACAAAAATTTACCAGAACTGCCAGAAAATCAAACTGTATGGAAGTCCAACAACCAAGGAGTTAAAAAGAAACATTCATCCATACTGGTAGGAGGGGTGGAGATAGGCAGCTGGGGTGGACAGGAGTCACAGCAAGGCTAGAGGACCAGGGCAGGTGGTCTCACATTTTTTGTGGAGAAACCAGGAGAAACAACTGGGGAACCAGACAGACTGCACAACCCAGGGTTGCAGTGCGGAGAAATAAAGCCTCAAAATCTCTGACTGAAAAAACCTATGGGGCTTGCAGCATTGGAGGAAACTCCAAGCCTTACAGGAGAGTTCCTTGGAGAGACCCACAGAGTCTACCTGGGAGTCAGCACCTGAAGGTCCCAATTTGATTGTTGGTAGTGGAGGAAGTGACTGAAAGCCGGTGGAGAGCTGAGCAAGCAGCACTGTTCCCTGTCGACCCCTCTCACACAGGCAACACCACAACACAGTGATGTGGGTTGCCCCACCCTGGCAAATACCTAAGGCTCCACCCCTTACTATGTAACAGGCCTGCCGAGACAAAAAAAAACATGGCCCAAATGAAAGAACAAATGAAAGCTCCAGAAAAAAATACAACTAAGTGATGAAGAGATAGCTAACCTCTCAGATGCAGAGTTCAAAACACTGGTAATCAGGATGCTCACAGAAATGGTTTTGAGTATGGTTGCAAAGTAGAGGAAAACGTGGAGGCTATAAAAAGTGAGATAAAGGGAACCAACAGTAATGGGAAGGAAACTGGCATTCAAATCAATGGTCTGGAGCAGAAGGAAGAAATAAACATTCAACTAGAACAGAATGAAGAAACAAAAATTCAAAAATATAAGGAGAGGCTTAGGAACCTCCGGGACAACTTTAAACATTCCAACATATGAGTCATAGGGGTGCCAGAAGGAGAAGAGGATGAGCAAGAAATTGAAAACTTATTTGAAAACATAATGAAGAAAAACTTCCCCAATCTGGCAAAGGAAATAGACTTCCAGGAAGTCCAGGAAGCTCAGAGAGTCCCAAAGAAGTTGGACCCAAGGAAGCACACACTAAGGCACATCATAATTACACTACCCAAGATTAAAGATAAAGAGAGAATCTTAAAAGCAGTAAGAAAAAAGGAGACAGTTACCTACAAAGGAGTGCCCCTAAGACTATCAGCTGATTTCTCAAAAGAAACCTTACAGGCAAGAAGGGGCTGGAAAGAAGTATTCAAAGTCATGAAGGGCAAGGACCTACCTCCAAGATTACTCTATCCAGCAAAGCAATCATTTAGAATGAAAGGGTAAATAAAGTGCTTCCCAGATAAGGGCAAGTTAAAGAAGTTCATCATCACCAATCTCTTATTATATGAAATGTCAAAAAGACTTATCTAAGAAAAAGAAGATCAAAAATACAAACAGTAAAATGACAACAAACTCATAATTATCAACAACTGATCCTAAAAAAAGCAAAACAAAAACAAAGTAAGCAAACAACCAGAACAGGAACAAAGTCACAGAAATAGAGATCACATGGAGAGTTATCAGCAGGGAGGTAGAGGAGGGAAAATGGAAGAAAAGGTACAGGGAATAAAAAGATTAAATGGTAGGCACAAAATAGACAGGGGGAGGTTAAGAATAGTATATGAAATGGATAAGTCAAAGAATTTATATGTATGACCTATGGACATGAACTAAGGTAGGGGAATGTTGGTGGGGGTGGGGTACAGGGCAGAGGGTAATAAAGGGGAGAAAAACTTGGCATGATCATAATAGCATAATCAATAAAATATATTTTAAAAGCCTTGATTTATAAATTTACTTAAACTTTCAGTTTTTTTAATGGAAGGCAATTCCAGAATTATCTTATAATTCTATACTCATGATCAAATTTCTCCACTAAAATATGTCCAGGACCAAAGGTTCTGCTTCCTCCTTTTGAGGCGTACAAGAAATATCTGTTGAATAATTTGAATCAGAAGAGATTGGTATAAATTAGTGGTTCTCAAATTTGAGAACCTGCCAGAATTATTGGAAGGCTTATTTAAAACACAGATTTCTGGGCTGAACTCATATGTCAGGGAATTCTCATAGCCTGAGAATTTGCATTTCTAACAAAATCTCAAGCTTGCTGATGTTGCTGGCCTGGGGGCCATATGCTAATAACCCTAGGGGAGAGAGACCTTTGAAGGAGTCTCAGTTTTTTATTTTCAGGTGCTAAAATACACAAAATGTCTGTGATATAAATTAAAGACAATTGTGTCTTTTGTCATTGAACAGTAAAGACATTTCAAATTTTTTGAAGCAATATCCTTAGGAATCGAGCATGCTTTCTTGATTGATTATTTTTTCATCTCAATAAACTAATATTCTCACAGATGGAGAGGTAGACCTCACTGCTTTATGGATTATTGTTGAAAAAACAAAGTATCCTACAAGCTTAAAGAATCTGCTTAATTATAAAGTTCTTTTCATGCAGTTCCTCTGCCCTTGTGTGATTGTTGTTTTAATGTTTAATAAATTTTTTGTGTACATCCAAGTATTTAAAAGCAGGCACATATAAGGAGATACTAAAATTTGCTGCACCATTTAAGGTGTTACACAATTTGTAATAGATATCCCAATTAATAAACTTAGTCTTACAAATTTTAAAGAAGTTAGTTCAACGTTAAGGACTTTGCCTTTGTTGTTTCATAGAAGCATGTTGTATGCAGACTGGGTGCCTCAAACCTCAGCAAAACAGCATGTCTGGGCCCTGCAGAGAGTCAGGCTCTTCACTGTTAACAACCGCTTGAACTGCCTTTACTCACCTTTATGGACTGTCCTGTGAATGAAAGCTCCCTGTCACTGATTTGATCACAAATACTAGAACTAGCTCTGTGAATAGGGTTCGTGAATAGGTTAGATTCCTCCACCCACAGATCATGATTCAGGTTGTAAAATGGATTAACCAAAGAAACCCCGGCATCTAGGTATAGCCCCTGTACCTCCCCAGTTCATGAGATGAATAACCTACCTACACTGACATACACTGAGCACTCATGGGGTTCAATATCACCCAGTGGGCTCTAAGACGGGGAACTCCATTTCCTCAGTTGTTAAGTCAAATACCCTTTTTTGGTCCAAATATCTGCAATGCCTAGAGTCTATTCAAACTGGTGGGTAACCCACAGATGCTTCTTGGAAATACCTACAAACAGTATCAGCCCAGTCGTTACTGACATCAGGGATTCCAAACCTTAGCAGAAGCTCAGGAAAGAGGCGACCAGCAAATCTGGTGTCATATTAGGCTCTGAAGATTATTCATATGAAACTTACGAAGGAAAGGATTGAGGACATTGCCCATAGACATCATACCCCAAAGCACCTTCTCACTCTTAACCTCTCAATTAAATAAATTGTATTCAAAATGGCCAAAGAACGAAGACCCCCTAGATGCTCTCCTGAAGTCTTGCAACTTGATGTGGTTGGTTGGTCTGCAGCATGAGCATCAGCGGGAAGCCTGTCAGAAATGCAGCCTCTCACTACCTCTGAATCTGCATTTTTACAAGATCCCCAGTGACCCGTATCTGCAGTGAAGTTCGAGAAGCATGTTCTGAAGCCTTTGTTCTAAAATGTGGACTATGGGCCTCCTTCCCAGCACCACCTGGTTGCTTCTTAAAAAGTCCTGTTTTGCTTACCATCTGGGTCCCATTTAGATCTTCTTAGTCAGAATTTCTGAGAGTGATGCCCAAGAATTTGCATTTTAAACAAATAGTATGGATCCATGATGCTCAAAATGTGTTCCAAAGACTGACAGGATCTGCATCACCTGGGAACTTGTGGGAAATGCAGACTCTCTGGCCCCACCTGCAATGTGCCGAATCAGTACCTGCATTTTAACAAATTCCCAGGTGATTCCTATGCACATTACACTGTGTAAATCATTGCTCCAGGTGATTCTTGTACATACTAAATTTAAACAAATACTGTTCTAAAATACATAATATTGTGGTAGATAGGAAAAAAAAACACTGTGATGTTTAGTCTCCTGTAGCTTTAAATGGAAAAAAAAAAAATCAAGGCCCACTCATAACAATCACAGAGCATGGCTCAAGCAGAAAACTGAGACCCAAACACCATGTGTCTAAATATTTGAGAGTTTTCTATCAAGCTTAAGCCAATGTAAAATTAAAAAATCTACTGTCTTCCTGGAAATTTTTACTTTTCTACTACCTGGAAGGCCGGGTTTTAGGATCTTCAGACTTCTTCTAGAATGTGGCAGAGCAGAGAGAGCCTAGCACCAACCCCTAGTTTGCTATCTGTTCCCCTTCTCTTGACAGCCCCAGCTCTGTCCCACTTCAGGGGGTCTCTAGTACACTTTTATTAACACCCCACCTTGTACCTTGGCAACATCTGGGCATAACAAGAGGTATGGACTCTAACACCATGGTCTTTGCTCAGAAGAACGGACCCAGGGCCTTTGCATGCCCTCGAAAGACAGTGAGCCCTTTGGGAAGGTCATTCCAGCTTCAGGTACTACAAGCACAGAGAGGAGAGGACAGGTGTTTTAGGTGGTATGTCCCCTTTGAAAAACACTCCTTACCTTGTGGCAAAGGGTCAGAACAGGGTCTGGGGTGTCACCTAGGTGAGGGTTCTTCTTTCATTGGTCTAAGGGTGGTACTGCTGGTAATGCTACTTTATGGTGACTTTCTGAACCTACTAAATCACAAGGCCATGTAGATTCTGGCTAAGGGCATGAAATCTAAAATTATGCCACTCTGTGATCATATGTTAGATCCACCACTTACTCTCTGTGTGACTTTGAACTACTTATTAAGTCCATTCTTGTTATCGGTAAATGAGGGTAGTGATGAAAACATCTCATAGGATGATTGTCAGAGTTAAATTAAAATATGTATTTAAATCAATTAGCACTATGCCTAAAATATAGAACCGCTTAGTAAATGCTAGGTATTATCATTATAGATTTTTATTTTCACAATTTTTCTACTTAGGAATGATTTATACTGACCAAAGCATTTTGATATTTATAATCACCATTTGTGATAATTCAAACAAAGGAGGCAGCTTTGTTCGTAAGTAATGGGGCCTCAGGAGACTTTCAGAAAAGGAGTCTCTTTTGCTTTTTATTTTGAAGGACTACACTTCTCAGTTTGTGAAAATGATCAATAGGTCAGTAGGGGCATAAGGCAGTGCTAGGAAAGCAATAGGAGGTAAAAAAAAATCAGATTCTGAGTTAGTAGGTGGGAAGGAAAATAGAGGTAGAAGTCCAATTCTGGAGATATGGCTGGAATGAAAACTTAAAGGACTTGGGAGGAAGCGTTGGGAAGAGGGCACCTGGGAGTCCAAGGAAGGAAGCAGAGACTTTCAAGAAGGAGGTAAAAGGCCATGCTATGTGGAAGAGAGGTTGGGTGTAATGAGGAATGAACTAAGTCTTAAACCTGAAGGAAGTTGGTAAGTGGAGATGTTGCCACCAACCATTACAGGTGAGTAGGGAGCACGGGTTCAGGAGCAAACAGGGATTGAAGAGTGTTAACATCACTTTCAAGAAACCTGATTGTAAGAGAAGAAGGAGCGACAAAGACAAATGACATCAAGGGAAAACAGGGTTGAGAGGAGATAATTGGGTGTGTTTAATTTGTTTTTACATGTTTGAGAGTAAAGCCTTCACCTTCCACATTCAGTGCAAGCCCACTGCTTGTACCAAATCTGATGTAATTAAATACTGAGACAAATTTGAAAAGGGAGGGGAAGGACTCGGAGGAAATGGATAAGGAAAAGAAGGTACCGGTGGACAGCAATAGTCCAGAGAAATGGAGATTCTGACCACTCTATTGGTGAAATTATGGGCCTTTTCAGAACACTTTTTTCTAATTCTTTGTATTTTCTTTGTAAAGAATAAAGGTCATCTGCTGAGGGTGAAAGGGGTGGCAATAGAACAGGGCCAAGAGATCTCCTACAGAATGTTAGGCATAAAATAGTGAAATAAACCTACCAGGTAAACACGCCTTTTGGACTTGGTACATGGCTGAGTGGGCAGGCTTTTATGTGACATGGATTGTGTAGTAATTGCCTCATATTTCCACTGTCTGGGTAGATACTACTTATGGATTTTAGACGTTTCCCTAGAGCTATGAACTGTCACCATAGTTCATGCCTTACAATAGAAACTAAACAATGCTTTTTGGAAAGAGAGAAGAAATGTTTTGCACCAAACTTCATGACATGCCATGCTGCTAATGCATTTTGAATTCCACACTCCAAAACATCTGGCAAGGCTCCCATGATTCATACACCCATTGAGAGCTTGGAGCTCCAAATTTAGTTAAATAGATTGGTAAGAATGTGTTTTTATTATATAAACTTGAGCTCCAAATAAGTCCAAATATTCTTGGAAATTTCAAACATGAATCCCGTAAATAGTTCTAGATTTTGACCGTAAAGGTCTTAAGAGCTAAACAATTACTTAACAATGATTTTAGTACAAAGAACATACCATGGAATTGTTGCTTTGCCTTCAACCATTGTGAACAATTCTTAGAGGAAATTTCACTAATTGATCATTGATATTTAGCATGGCTATTTCTGCCCTACAAGGAAATATGTTTACGCTCAAAATATTTTGCTGTGTTTTGAGTAAATTTTAAACCTTGAAACTGTTGGCACCATGCCTAGAGTAATTGTCTCCTAGTGAAACATTTTCCATAACAATAATTAAACTTGAATTACAAAAGTGTTAAGGACATTTTACATTAAAACGATAATTAGCAACAAGAAAGCTAATTTTAAATTTACTCTCAATGCTGAAATTTATATATTATTTTGAATTTGTTTGCCCAGGACCTAAAGCAGCACTTCTTAAACATTAACGTGCACTGAAATCACCTTGAAGGTCTTGAAAAAACGAAGACTTGGTGGGTCTGGATGGGACCTGAGACTCTGCGTCTCTCACGTGCTCTCCAGACGCCCCTGGTCTGCAGGCCGCACTGTGACCAGCAGGATCCAGTGTGCTGCAGAATGCATAGCCTGCAAGCAGGTCAGGGAATGTGTTTGGGGTCTGCATCTTCTGTTGAAGAAAATAATAAGGGTCAGGCAATTCAATAATTTAGAATCGTTCTGATCAGCAAATTTTGTTGATTTGTATACTTTTTTTCTGGAAAAGCCAACTTCAGGTAAGCGTTATTGAGGCTCAGACTCCTATGTTTTACTATTAGGTTTACTGTGTACATAGTAATCAGAAAATTCTCTGATCATTCTACATGCTGGCAAGCAAGCTGCTCCTTTTTTTAGAGAGGCTGCTTGGTGTGAAATGGATCCAACACAATGTCTAAGGTACTGCACACCATTTCTATCACAGAGGTGGAACGGTGTTCTATAAATCCCTAGGAATTTTTCTTAGAACACTCTCTCAGCTACTAATCAAAATGGCATTGATAGTCTAGCCAGTAAGCCCCTGCATGTTGTGGCGCTTACCTAACTCTCCAACTTCTGCTGATCCTTAGGGAACAACATGAGCCTTCTTTCAATTTCTCCAGTGTGTATGGGGCTTTGCACTTACTGTTCCCTTTGCCTTGCATACTTTGGCACTCTCTTTCCACCTCATATCCCAACACCTAATTAACTCTTACTTATATTCTATATACAAATATACACCATGCATTCTACATACACTGTAGTATACATCTCAATTCAAAGGACTCATACATACAACTCAATAGCAAAAAAATTAATAATAAATTAAAAAATGGATAGAGGACCTGAGTACACATTTTCCCAAAGAGTACATACAGATGGCCAATAGAAGCATGAAAAGATTCTTAACATCACTATCATCAAAGAAATGCAAATCAAAACCACAATGAGATATCACCACTTACCAGTTAGAATGGCCATTACCAAAAAAACAGATAATAACAAGTATTGGAAAGAACGTGCAGAAAAGGGACCATTTGTTCCCTGTTGGTGAGAATGGAAAACAGTGCAGTCATGATGGAAAACATCATGGAAGTTCCTCAAAAAATTTAAAACAGAATTACCATACAATCCAGCAATTCTACTTTTGAGTATTTACCCAAAGAGAAAGAGAACGCTGACTCATAAGATATAATCACACTCATGTTTGTTGAGCATTTTTATAATAGCCAAGATATGGAAACTCCCTAAGTGTCAACTGATTGATGAATAATAGATAAATAAAATGTGTTGTATATATTTATATATATTCTATAAAATATTATTCTATTGGAATACTACTCAGCCTTAAAAACTGAGGTCTTGTCATTTGTGACACTGTGATTAGAACTTGACGACATGCTGAGTGGAATAAGTCAGACAGAGAAAGACAACTGCTAGAATGATGTCACCTCCATGTGGAATCTAAAAAAAAAATGAGCCAAAAACCAAGCTCATAGATACAGCAAACATGGTGGTTGCCAGAGTCAGGGGACAGGGTGTGGGCAAAATGAATGGAGCAGGGGTCAAAAGGCACAAACTTTTAGGCATAAAATGAACAAGTCATGAGGATGTATCATTGTTAAGCATGGTGGCTATAGTTACTCACACCGGATTGTATATCTGAAAACCAGATCTTAAAAGTTTTCACCACAAGGAAAAAATTGTAACTATGTGTGGTGATGGATGTTAGCTAGATTTATTGCAGGGCTCATGTCACAATATATACAAATATCAAATTATTATGATGTATGCCTGAAACTTACATATTGTTATATTTTAATTATACCTCAGTTAAAAAAATTTACTCTCACTAAGGGCCTTCCTGAGACCCTACATCACTGGTAAACAACTCCTAGCACATTTTCTCAAATCAGTTAATATAATTAGCAATTATACATTTATTTCTTCCCTCAGTTATTTATAGTCTCTCACTAAACTGAAAGCTCCATAATGTAGGCACTGGTATTGATTTGCTCCTCTCTGTGTTTCCATGCCAAGCACAGCTCCTGGCACGTAACTGGGCTCTCTCGGAGCAAACACTAGGGAAGGAAAGCCTGAGTATTTCTTTTTACTGAGACTGGTGCTTTGCACATTCATGGAACCCCATCAGGGAAAGGTTTTAACGCACACACAACTCACAACTGTAATATGGTCATTAACATAACAATTCTACAATGGAAGGACTAAAAGGGATCTAAATTTACAGGAGGGAACTTAGTATGGGGAGCTAGCTAACTTGCTTATTATTACTCAACCAGTTAACATACAAGGGAGACTAGCACTTAGTCCCTTGACCCACCAAGCTGTGGTCGTCCCTGCGGCACGTGTATATTTATATCACAGATGAAATGTTCTTAGTTACAGGACAAAGGATATTTCATCCAGCTTCGCATCTCACAGACTGTTGAACTGCACAACCTATGACTGATATCCATAGGATAAGGTGGCTTTAGACTATCAAAGAAAGACTTTGGCATTTTCCCAAATTTATGTCTTTTTAAAAACCTTGCTAGACTAATTTCACTCGAATCTGTTTACTCTCATCAATTCAGGACTCCTATAGATTTACATATATTGTGACCAACCAAAATTAATTATGATCTCCTTTATATATTTTCATGCCTGCATTATATATGTTTCTTATGGGTTAAGAGTTCCTTTTAAATTTTTAGTTCCTAAGGGCCAGGGGGATCATATTGACAATTTCTTTTGTAACACCACACTTCATATTGAAGTAAATATTATTCACTGACTTTGGCACCAAAAAAATGAGGATCAAAGATATAACTTTGCCCCAGAATTCATTTATTTATTCCGTCTTTTCTTCACAAAGAGTTTTCCTAAATTTAAAATTTATATTCAGTACCAATTATTTAATTCATGACTCGCTTTAGCATCCTCAGAAACTCTACCTCCCCCACATAAATAAAATTGGAAATCATGCAGTAAAGCCTGTATTAGTGGTGAATCCTGATAATAAGTATTTAGAAGGCTCAAAGATGCTGAAGAGGGAAACATGTGAGCTCCACATATGAGAAGCCTTTAAAGAGTTTGCCAATGCTTCATATGTCACTCCATGACAAACTAATATTAATGAATGCATGTCTTGAAGAGGAATTCTGAATTAAATGCTGGTTTTTTTTTTATTAATTTCTCAAACTGCTTTGGCCTAGTGAACCATGGGCTCTGCCTACAGAAGGTAGAGAGCGTGGGCTCTGGCCCAAACGCTGTCAAAAGATAAGAAACGGCTCCGACAGACATCAATCTGTTACTGTTCACAGGGCTGTCTCTTCCCCTCTTTCTCCTTCCAGTTATTAAGCTACAGTGTCAGTCATGGGCCCGCTCCTCTTTTCTCTTTTTATTAATGATTTAACATGGATATGTCATTACTGCTCTATACATCTTTATGCAGATGGCACGACTGTGCATTTTAATGGCAAATCTGTTTCTCACTTAACTACTGAACTGCAAAAAGACTTTGGCAGACTGGTTCCAGGAAAACAAACTGGTTTTAAAAGCAGCAAAAACTAAAACAATGGTTTTTGGCTCTACTGCTCATCGGAGCTTGAATAGTGATTACTTTAAAAGCCAGAATGATTTGAGAAAATGGCTTATTAGAGACAATTTTTAAAATATTAGGTTGCATTTGAGTATGTTATTAAGAGTATGTTATATATTGTTTTTTGAACAGTTAGAAGACTGGACTGTGGAAAGAATTTTCTTGGCTTTAAGTTACAGAGGTTTTTTTTTAAAAAAATTATATGTCATATTTCTCATTTTCTAATTAATATCAATGGTAATTTTTCTTTTATTCAGTTTTCTAAAGACCAACCACTAAAAATAAATTGGTGTTAAAATCTTAGTGTTAATGTATAGACTTGACAAGCATAAACCATATCTGCTGAAATAATTTTTAAGAATGAAAGCACTTGAAGCAAATATAAGTTGTGTGATTGTAGTTACATGAAATATCATAATTCATGTTCTAATATATATAAAATGTGTTTAAAACGCTGTGCTTTGCAAAAAATCAACTCATAATTGTATACGTTTCTGTCTCTGCCTTTCTCCCATGAACATATATATTTAATATATATGATGCATACATACAGGGCTTGGCAGAAGTAATGACTACTTGAGTGTGGTTGGTAGGGTGCGTGAATGTCTCGCATGAGAGGGACAGCAATTTGAACATTTCACCTAAAATGTCATATGGTGCGCTGGAGTGTGATATTGTTATATTACAGAATTGCATGTGTATGATTTTGTAATAAAAAGATTTTATAAGAAAAACAGGGCATTATTTGTACTGGGCCCTATATATTTCAATAAAAATTTCTTTGAAACTCATAGATTTTTCTTAACTGCTACATTGTACATATTTGTTTTAGTTCTTTTTATAAAAAATATTCATTTTAAAATAATGATTACAGTGTATGCATGCTGTAGAAAATACAGAAAAAATTTAATTAAGACTTGGTATAATCTCACCACCAGAATGCTTTCATTTTTCTGTACTGCTTGTGGAATCTACAGATCAGAAAGATGCTCTAAAATAATATCACAAAAATAAGTTAATACTAAAAAGAGACTTGCCAATCATCGAGCCCAGAGATTTCCAGATTTGTATTAATTTTGGGATTCTTTCATTATCCAAAAACTTAATTTGCAAAATGAATAAAAGGTCTTCCACGGGGAGAACAGAAAACCAGACCCACATCTACTTCTTCATACCTCTCTTCTTTTCTTCTCCCATTTTCCAGAAGAGCAGTTTGCAGTGAGCTCTCTAGTTCAATTTCCTTATTTTACAGATAAGAAAAACTCTTCCCAGACTGATAACTGAGTTGTCCAAGAACACACAGCTAATAAAAGAAACATAATTCTTCCTGCTGCGTGTCAAGTATTAATTAAAGCATCAGATGAAGACAGAATCTTTACTCTCAAAGCACCAGGATGGAGGACCAGTCACTGCTAGGGGGTGGATCACACACTGACTAACTGGAGGGTAATGGGTACATAAAATGGGCACTATGACCTATCTCAGCTAAATTGATTTAAATTGAAAACCAAAACTTCCAAACCAATATCCGGTCTTATATAAGGTACTGGCTGAAAACCACTAAATATTTGTATTGTTTTCTCCCCGTCTTCAACTAGCTTGTGATAGACGAAATCAGTGTTTGCCAGGGCAGAGTCTGTCTATTAATTGCATTAGAAGTTGAGGAACACTAAACATTTTAGAAACACTTGTACCTTTTGTAGTCTGAATTAGTATAAATCCAGAAGCATCCTGAAATTATATAGAGATCCACTTCCTCTTTTTTTTGCTCCTTTTGGTCTTGTGTATGTTACAGGCAATGATTTTCTATGTCAAAAACAAAAGAATAATGATTATCTCCAATGAAATGACTTTAAAGTTATAAATATGCATGAGTGCACATGTGCACACCCAGGGTGGGAGAGTACACACACAGAGTACACTCTAATGGAAATCAAATTGCTAGTGCATGAGTAGTGCAAGGCCCACCTTTCCTATAAAGTCAAAACACTGTCAGCCTAAAAGTATGTGACTTTAAATGCTGGACAATAATGCCAGACAGGAAGTACAATTCTTTCAAAGTTACTACAGAACAGTAATCTCCTAGTAAAGCACATATAATTAAAGTATGTTAAGATCATAGATCTTGAGGCATCTGAATTTTATTTCATTTGTACATCAGTACTGATATCTTCAAAGGTGAAAAAATTGGTGTTTGCTTAGGAAAAACTGGGAATAGGTAAGATAGTAAGGCTCCCAGGCTAATGGGAACTGCATCAACTCTGGCTCGCCTGGTGGCTGACCACATTCCTTTGCACACCAACTACCACAGCATGTACACGGTGGCATCTATAATCGTAAATCAGGAAGGGGTTGTTTCAAGAACAGTGCATATATTTCTTAAAGCATCACTTAGAGCATTCTTCCATGACAAAGTGTGATGTCATTTTTGTTTTATCATAAATAAAAGAGAATGGGGGATACGTGCTTGGCACAAAGCTACCTGCCGAAAGTAAACGTTGTTTGAATGTATCGTGAGTGATTGATGACCATTATTAAGATTCTCTGATACACTGAGTTAGTTGGTCATATTTTTTTAAAGGCTAATCGACTTCTTTTACTTCATTGTCCTCAACGTGGAAGTCTCTGTGCCGCAGGACAAATCTCAAGAGGATGATAGTGGGATGCGTTTGCTTTGCAAAATGCTCAGTTGTTGTTTTTTTTTCAACATATATATCATTCCTCTATGATGTGGAAGAAAATTATTGGCAGGATCAGTGTTCTAGATATGAAAGTAAACCTTTCTTTAAAGGTTCAGTAATTCATCAACTGTATTTAAAGTCTGTCTATTTAATACCTACTGTGTGCCAGATACTGAGGGCGCTGGGGACGCAGGAACAAACAAAACACTGGCCAGCGTGCAGTCAAGGCATTAAAATTGAGAGGCAGGGCTTCCAAAATGAGAAAATAAAACCTTCTTTGTATATACACTGTTTTATTCGATGTGTTGATACTGCAATATTTCAATTCAGGTAGAAGACATTTTAGTTAATATGTGGGTTAAAATGCCCATAAATTTTAATGAAGAGGATGCATCTGTCAGGCTACAAATGGAGGAGGCCCTTGACTCAGACCCTGTATAGGCCCACACTGCCTAACCTGAGACTTGCTTGGAGGTATTGGTGTCTGAAGCTTTTGTTTCTAGCTTCATGAGGGGCTGCATGATCTTGTCACCCGGGAACCTCTTTGATGCTTCATGAGTATGTCCTCCACTATCACTCTGGAGATGGATGATTCTTGTCTTTCCATGAAAGCAGCATGAGAGGGACTAATTCTCAAAACTTCTTGATTGACTGACTAGGGCATGCATGAGCTTACAGAGAATCAGAGCAGGTTTGCATAAAAGCTAATTTACCCAAACTCCTGCAAGTGGATGGAAGAAGCTTTTGCATCTTTCAAAAGGAGCCATTTTTTATTGGTTCATTCCATCACTTGCATCTACTGGGCCTCAGTTTCCTTACCAATAGGTTAGAAAGTAAAAGGGTTAGATTAATCACTAAGGTCTTTTACATCTCAAAATATCTAAAATTTTATTTTTCTGAGTCTTAATATTCATTTTGCCTTTAGAGAAGAAGTACAGTTTTAAAATTATCACCGACTAAACACAAACAACTTGTTAATCTCTTCATGTGGAATGTTAATCTTATTTGTCTGCCCAAATCTTTGAGGTCCAGGCCACCGCCATCACTCATGCCTGATGCCTCACTCACCCTGCCTTCCCTTATTAAGAACCTTCCTTTCCCCCTTTGACTATCCCAAGTCCTTTTAAGTCTACCTTTAATTCCCCACAGTAAACCCCCTTTCATGAAGCATTCTTGGAGTACATTTTTCTTCATTACCCTTCATTCCTTTCTGCTTTAATATCTGGTGTTGCTTGGAGTGTCTAAAACGGAACTTCCTAAATGAGAGAATAAAACCTTCTTTGTGTATAAATTGTTTTATTAAATGTGTTGATACTGCAATATTTCAATTCAGGTAGAAGGCATTTTAATTAATATGTGAGTTAAAATGCCTATAAATTTTAATGAAAATAAATTTTAATGAAGGTGCATCTGAAGATGCATTTTGGCTGGCTACAAAAAAAAATAGAAAAAGCCCACCTCAAGTACCTACAGGGGCCAGGCAGGTCATGCAAATAAGTGAAGCAGGCTAGAACAGAGACCATGGCAAACCTGAGTGGCATATTGTACCCGAATGGGACAGCTTCTGCTCAGATCAAACCAACCCTTGCTGTGTGGGAATGTCCACTGTCATTTAATTTTCCAAAATGAAATGAGAAATCCATATTTTTTTGCATGAAATGTCCCTATGTTTAAAACACTATGGGCCAAACACAGTATGTCATCATGTCTGCAGGCCGAGTTTGCCTACAAGACCACCAGCTTGTGGTCCCTGGGTCTAGAGCATTTATACTCTGCATTACACAATAGAATGTGGACACACACTTGAGTGTGCAGTATTGTTTAATCAGAATTAAAGAGTCCTTCTCCCTTTCTCTACAAACTCTGTGAATATTTCCTGTATTCTTAAAATGAATAGTCCAATGCTAAGTGTGTGGACAAAACACTGAACTACGTAAATGACCAATACACATGCTTGAAGTTACTGCTCTCAGATGACAGGTAAGCCTCATTATGAACTAGTTACTACACTGTCCTAAGCAATAGATATTTATCTTCGAGTGCAGCAGGATCACAGATTTTTATTGATAGGAAAGTCACATTAGACCACATATTTAACGCCTGCCTCAATTTATTACTATTAATACTTAATTAAGTCAATTTG
Source organism: Macrotus californicus (assembly GCA_007922815.1). Taxonomy (NCBI): domain Eukaryota; kingdom Metazoa; phylum Chordata; class Mammalia; order Chiroptera; family Phyllostomidae; genus Macrotus; species Macrotus californicus. The sequence continues at coordinate 1,040 of VMDR010021534.1, read as the reverse complement.
TATCTGTCAGCAAATGTCAGATCTGTCACATCTAGTAATACAGTTCAGATGATATTATTAGTAGCATGTGCTTTATAAGTTCAGTTTCCCACATAATTTTATTTCCTGGAGACAGATCTCTTTAGTAAGGCAAAATGTCAGGCACACTTGTTAGAATTAGGCATGTGAAAGATATAGCAGACCTCTGCTAATTTAAATGATTAAGTAATCTGTTATATCAATTAAGTAATATATTAATGCTTACTAATTTTATTAATTCAGTAATATGGTAAATCTTTACCTTGTATATTCACATTTCTTTCTAATAAACAGCTTGTGTCTCTGCCCCACCCCCTGACCTGTACTTAGTGGAATGAATCAGGAGCTCTTTGAACAGCTTCACTTAGGACAAGGATGATGCTGGACCACCTTCTGGGGAAGGAGTTAAAAAACATAGAATTTCTAAAAGAAAAAAAATTGATTCTTTGGAAAAGATGTCTGGCCACAGGTGTACGAGACAGCAAGACAGAATTAATGAAGTCAAGAAGGCACAAAAAGCCTGGTGCTTGGAGAAGAACAAGGCAGAGGGCTGTTGTCAAACCCAGAAACAGAGACTGTGGGGCACCACCCATTGCCCCTAACCAAGTCTTAATTTAAATTCCAAAAGGGGCTCTTCCCTTTTGCAATGTAATTCAAGGCAGTCTTTTAATATAATGTAAATATAATTTGCTTATACCCAGAAAGCAAATTGAGAGAATATTCGATATATACATGTTCAATACTTTCTAATTTAATTAATTTTGTTATTATTTTGGGACTATATGAATTGTGTACAAATAATTACACTGAGCCTCCCAGGCCCCTAGGCCTTTCACTAAGAAGAGTTTGACACACGGTGGTATCAGGCAGGTGTACTCTGACAAGCCAGTTGTTCTGAATTCATAGCGGTGTTTTGTTGGAAAGCAGGGGCACGGTTGGATGTACCCTGGTCCTGCAGTCCTACAGATGTCTACAACTTGCTATGTGATATTGGGCAAAGCTCTGAAGATTTGTAAGCCCCA
>VMDR010021533.1:0-16782 GCA_007922815.1 Macrotus californicus | reverse complement strand
TACATGCATGTACACAAACAAAGAGGACTTTCAGCTTTTGTTCTCTGTACTTCCCTATTTTCTGATTCCTAAGAATGTTTAAAAGTCTAACCTGAGTCAATCTTCAAAATAAACCATATGGTAAACAAAAGAATAAAATCCTGCAATATTCTATTTAAATTATAATTACTACTAAAACATCTGGTTCAATCACAAAGTTAACCACTTCATACAAGGAACTGTAATGGTAAAACTATGCTATTTCCAACAGAAAGATACAACACATTTCTTCAACCTTTTCCCCATCAGCAGTCAAATACAAATCTTAAATGTAAATGGGGAGTTATGAGATGTAGAGGATTTATATAAATCTGTACCTGTACTATTTGGTGTTGGAGTCTGATGTCCCAAGGTAGCTAGTACAGGTCCAACAGGTAGGGAAGATGGGCGTTGCTCTGACTTACACAATTGAGCAGGTTCTAGGAGATTTGAACATGTGAAATAAGTTAAGAGAAAGAGCCCAAACATAACTGTTAATTGCATTTGTATGGAATTCAAGAGCCTAAAGTAATTTCTAACTACATTTCATTAAGTCAACTCCATGCTACTCCTTTCTGACATCCCAGTCTCCTTTAAACTCAAGATAGGCAGGATCTCACGAGACCAGTCATGGCAGGCCAAGTCCTCAGTACAAATGTTGTGTAAAACCACCAAACACTTCTGATGATGAAGTGTTTCCAAGCATCAAACCACATAAAAGCTGAAATGGGGAAGAGGATCTCCACTTCAGGCCATGAGAGATGATGTTAGCTCATTCTCTGAAGGATATATTAAAATTCACTAAAGGCTTTCATACTCACGAATATTTTTTTTAAAGCCTTTTCTTTTTTCCAGTCCAATTTCTGACTGTACTACATCATCACTGAGATCACAGATATGTGGGATGCAACAAAAAGTAAAAGGAATCAGTGTGGTTGGGGGTTGGCATTAAGCCCTCTTCTGCCCATTTAATACTTAAAAAGCTCCAATATACAAAATACTATCATCTTTTTCCAGTTCATTTTGAGCTGTATACTTTTAATTTTACTTAAAGAAAAAGAAAAAGCCCTCCAAGATTACTATGACAGTCATACAAACTACTTTTTTTTCTCAGCAATGAATCTGTGGAACATTTTTCCAAATACCGTACCTGGAGGTAAGACAGTCTGGGAAGGCATGGTGCTGATCACAGGTTCCAAGGGACTAGGCTGGTATATTGCATCTACAGGATTAATAGTGCTCTAAGATAAAGAAACACATTAACTTTTAATAAAATGTCCTTCCAGTGCTGACCCTCCCAAATGTACGACATTGCCCACATTTCTGACATCAAAGTCCTGAGGGAAGCTACACAGATATGTTGATCAAAATACAAAGAGGAAATGAAACAGCTTGTCTATATAGAAGTCTAAGAGTTTCTTCTAATTATTAAAAAAAAAACATAGTAAGGAGAGAAAATGAATGATTCTGTCATATAGGAAGGTAAAGCTAAATGGAAAAACTTGGAAAGAGCTGTAAAATGGTGTGGGAAGATTTCAGGAAGCCAAAACAATAACCTTTCGATTAAATTCAGTGCTCCTCACATTTTTAATTCACCTCAAATGCTGTTTCTCTACCCAAGACAGAGAAATGCTCTCTTGCTTTGGTGTTGATAAACATGACTCCTCTGACCAGCTAACGCACCTGCACCGGCAGGATCTTATCTCTCCAGCCCATACCACTGACAGCCTCCATCACCGTCCACTGTACATGCATCTAGCTTTACAACCCTACAGGCAAAGAGATGGAGCTTCTGTTTAGGGGGGTGTGGGGAAAAGGCTTGTTTTTGTTTGTTTTGAGGATTTGAAAAACATAAACATGTAGTTACAATTTTGGAGGAAAAAAAGTTCAGGTTTCTCGGATTCTAAGCCAAGAAATTACTCTGCCAGCATGAGGGCATTTTAAAAACATGATCCCACAGCTTACTAATGTATTTTACATGAAGAAGGGGGGCTTTAAACAAGGCCTCTGCCAGGGTAAAGTTTAGATCTGCCACTTCCAAAAGGCCATGCTATACGAATCCCAAGAAGAAATAAAAATTTCTTTAGCTTTTCCTGATCTGGGAAACTAAACTTCAAATATATATTAGGTAAAGCTTGTAAGAGAAAATACTGAAATTAGAAAGGAAATGCTTTGCTGATAAACCCAAAAGTATGCATACGAATTTAAAAGCTTCTAACACTGGAAACTGATAATGGCAAAGTTTTTGAAGCATTCTCATTTAAAATCTAAATTTACAAAAAAGAAATTGTTTAACCTTTCTCTCTGTGTAAATATTTTAACACCATTAAATCAGAGCTTTTAAATCAAGTGATCTGAACACAAGATTTCTGACTCTTGTCAATACAATAGTCTACCTGCCATAAATATTCTGACTGGAAAATAAATAGTTCTTAGGGAAGGAACCCTGAAAACATCAATAATCCAAACCTTGTCAAGTGAAGTGGGAAAAGTTTTAAAGGATGGGGAAAAGCACAGAAGCAGAGGCCTGGGGTTTTAACCCTCTGCAAGTCTCTCGTCTGCTGTGGGCCCCACTTTCCCCGTCTGCCAACGAAGAGATGTCTGAAATATACGGTCTCCAAGGGCCCTCTGATTATTACCCAAAATAACTAAGTAAGTGTCTCAGCAAGTCCTGGAGCTGTTCTTAAAATAAACTCCTTTTATTTACATAGTGGCTTCTCCAAAGGACTCTCAAGCACTTTACAAAGGCAAAGTTCCAGCTCTAATACTTTGATCCATAGGAACAAGAATCTATCACCTCTTTACCCCCACCCATCACATAGGAAAAATTACTGAAGAGACTGAGATAAAATAACTTTGGAAAAAGGACCAGAATGCTGTCTTTTGAATAGAATCTTTTGTTTTCCAGGTGAAATGTTCTACCAACCAAAGAAAATAGTTTAGAAAGGCTTTCCAACCAAAGACAAGACTTTATTATACTTTTCTGCATGTATATTAAAAGTACTCTATCTTTTGCTATTATTGTTAACAGAAAATACAACTATTCTACACTTATCTACAGTAATTGGTCAATCCACTTCAGGCTAAAATATGCCAAATTACATTCTACAATTTGCTTTGAAATGAATATGCGGAGTGTGAAAAATGATACTCCTCAGCCCTAATCCACTGTGACAGTAACAAAATCCACGCAGTACAACATATAATGAATTATACACACACATATATGCACGTGCAGCTCACATTTATGGAGCGGCGCTATGTACCTTACAAAAACCTTCATAGGTGGAACTAGTCACTTTCTTTACAGAGAAAACTAAGACCCAAAGGTTAGGTAACTTGTCTAAAGGTCACAGCTAGTGAATGGCAAGACTGGGTCCTAGCAGTCTGGGCCCAGGGCCCTAAATCCTTTCTTATTTCAAAGTATAAACTCTTCAGGTAAAATGCTATCATCCTGGATCAAATGATATAAATATGTTTGTTACAAGTTTAGATTTTCTGAGTATATACTTTCTAGGTATTTTAACTGCAAATGATCGAACATTTTGGTATGCCTCCTAAAACTCTGTTTTTTAACATAATAAAGAGTAACTAATTTTGCTCAGAGGGAAAAGAGATAAGACTAATTGCCAACATGATTTTCCTTAGGGTCTTTGGGGACCATGAACTGCTAGACAACATATACAATCGTTTTCCATGAGGCTTACAAACTTATCCGATATCTCTGGAAGAGAGATTATATTATATTGTATTTATATCACATAATTGTATTACATTACCATGGCTCAAAATTTGAACTCACATCGTGAAACGAGAAATAAAAATTCTAATGTATCTAATTCAAATTTTAAAAATGTTTCTCTCATCTCCACTTTCAGCATCATGGATATTTAACTTATTTTTTTTTATTTCAACTCAAATATAAAGATAATATGCTCATACTTTCATCAAGTATAATCATGAGATGGTTTTAACAGATTTACAAAATGAATTTCTAGATTTCAGACAAGGCGCCATTTGTGAAGTCTCAGGACACAAAATAAGACTGCCTCAGAAACACAGCCTGAACAGAAGTCACTCAGTTACCATAAGCTAGGGTAGCTCAAACTACACGCCTTCAAACTCTAACTTTCAGTCCCAGCTGGGAACAACAACATCTTCTTTTCTCTTTAGAGTAGTTAAATATAAGGGAAGAGTAAAAGGCCAAGGAGGAGGAAAGAGTAAGAAAATGTCTATAAATCAAAAAATCACATTCCAACAAAAATGCAGTATATACCACAGTAGCAATGCTAGTTAACACAATACAGAAAAATCTAAAAATAAAAGATGAGAAAATAACAGAAACCTATAAACATATTTAAATAGATTAAAACGTGCTTGATGTACCCCTCCCCTTCAGCTTTCATCTGAGAAAAAAGAAGCTGACGAGAAACGTAGCACTGTGAGTTATGCCTTATTTAGTCATAGAAGCTGCGTGTTCATACCATGATTAATCCTTCAAGTTAAACATGCAAAGTGATTCAGTCTGGACCAACACTTAGAAAAACTTTAAGATCAACATTTCCCTCCAAATGATTGCTGAGAGACGACCAAATTTAGGAGCTCAAGGAGCACGGCAAGAGTCAACCACAAAAAGCAGTGAGTGAGTGAAAGAAGGGTTTGCGTTGAAAAGGAAGCAGAAGTTCAGGCTTCTCCTGACCTGACTGGTTATAACGCTCTGCAGAAGTAAAGGGAAACAGAAAGATTAGATTAAACTTACTATAATTCCATCTGCGTGCTTCTCCGCATTACACTGGTCCTTAAGGAGAAATGTTAAAAATATTAACTTCATTCTAAAATTGAGCAACTCCTTGTGTACTTTCTTCCCTACTAAGAAAGCTTATTTTACCAGGTAAGTAACAATGTTAGAAAATTATTTCTCTGCTTCCATCAAGACTTTGATTCCACTTGTACATTCCTAGACAAACAAAATTCTAGCAATGGCTACACAACAATCAACTCCAACAGCAAGACAATTATTTTTCCATACAGGCATTTAAGTTTGTTGTAGAAACATCCTATTAGATTACGTAGTCACATTGGTATCAACTAATATGCAGATATACTAATTTAAGATTAAAGACACTGAATATTTCTAGGTTTCAATTTCATAGTAAATTGTCTAAGCTCTTACTGCATTTAAAAGTTATGACAATCGTATACCCTTAAATACTCAGGATAGACACCATTTCCCATATTTCGATTGCTGGCCTGAGAATTATACTGATACTTTTCTAAATAGATTTTTTTAAAGATTTTTATTTTTTTATTTTTAGAGGGAGGGGAAAAGAGAGGGAGAGAAACATCAATGTATGGTTGCCTCTCACATGCCCCTCACTGGGGACCTGGCCTGTAACCCAAGCATGTACCCTGACTGGGAATCAAACCGGCAACCCTCTCGTTCGCAGGCCAGCACTCAATTCACTGAGCCACACCAGCCAGAGCAGATGGTCTGATTTTTGTTTCAGTAAACATAAGCATTATATTCACAGCATAATGACAATAGGAGCTAACAGTTGCTACATGGCAGGTATTTTACTATATTAATTCACTTATTCCATCAATGACTCTATGAGATAGGCACTATCTTATCCCCACTGGACAGATGAGAAAACTAAGAACGTGGGGAGCCAGAATTCTAATACAGGGAGTTCTAGAATTCATGCTAGCTAATATGCTATTATTCTGTCTTGCCTGTCCAGGGATGTACTTGAGAAAGACGGTGGGAAGTTACCAACACATGATTGTCCCTGTAACTATCTAGCAGTCCTACTCAGACCACATATTTAACTTTAAATAAAATTAATGAAAGTTTTAACTCTATACTATCAGGAAGTTTTCCAGTTTTAATAGAAACCAGTATTTGGTCTTGGTTCTAAACATAATGGCCAAGTTCTCCCTCATTTAATGATAACTTTTCTTAACTACTGAGCTAACTCAAGGAAGAGCAATTTGAAGCCTTGGGGATGTTTTCATTTAAGTGCATGCACAGAATAGAATCAACATGCCAGGCCTGGGACAGCTATCTTCAGAAAAGCCTGCCCGCACAGCTGGCCTGTGGCTGCTGTCTAGGACACCAGATTTCACGAGGGCTCCCACTGCCCTAACTGGTAAGTGTGGCTCGCTGTTGCCTGAACTGTTAAGCAAACAACATGGTTCATTCTCAACACTGCTTTCCTCCTGGAAGGCTGGTATCTTGGTAAAAGCTATGTAGAGAGTGCTTCCATGACAAGCGTCCAATAAAAGCTTTGGTGTTGGGGAAAACAACAACAACAACAACAATAACCACCACCTTAGGTGTTGAGTCTCTAATGAGCTTCCCTGGTAAACATTTCATGCATACTGTCACAATTTTTTTTGCTGCAGGAATTAAGCACATCCCGTATGACTCCGATGGAAAAAGACTCTTGGAAGCTGTGCCAGGTTTCCTCTGGATTTTGTCCATGTGCCTTTTACCTTTGCTGATTTTGCTACAATAAATCACAGCTATGGGTACACCTCTAAGCTGTGTCGAGTCCTCCAAGTGAATCACCAAACTAGGGGTGATCTTGGGAACCTCTGACAAAGTGTGTATCTTTTATATAACTCTGAGAATGACTGCATTATGATATCTATATAATTCGGGTTGGGCTGTCCGTCCCCCTTTCTTTGCACAACTGAATTATCTATCCATCCATCCATCCATCCATCCATCCATCCATCCATCTCTTTATTTATTTCCTCACATGAGGACATTTTTCATTGCTTTTAGAGAGTGAGGAAGGGAGAAAGAGAAACATCAATGTGAGAGAGAAGCATTGATTAGCCACCCCCCATATGCACCCAGATTAGGGATCAAACCTGCAACCTAGGCCTGTGCCCTGACCAGGAATTGAATCACAACCTTTTGGTTACGGGATGACGCTCCAACCAACCGAACCACACCGACCAGAACAAATTAGCTACATATTTAGAATATCCAAAGTTTCAGAAATTCTCACAGAATGAGTTGAAAATAAACTACTGAGAATTAGAGAGAAAGTAAGTTTCTTGCTCAGATGATACTTTAATTGTACTTATTTCAATAGAGCTTTCTCCTATTAATTTATAAACATTAAAAATTGATTTTTCCAAAGGAGTTCTTAGTAATATATACATGTGGTAAATTAAATTTTCCAAAAATGGCCCCAACATGAGATAGAGTTCATGTTCCCTACCCTTGAACTCAGGTGGGCCTTTGTAACAATCTCTACTAAAAAGCACAGCAGAAGTGACTATAGGTCACTTCCGAGATTAGGTGATGGAAATGCCACAACCTTCTGCCTTGTTTTCTTAGAACCCAGCCACCACACTGTGAGAAAGCACAAATGGCGGTGAAGAGGACTATATGGAGAAGAACCAGGCCCCAGCCAACTTCCTGGGTACATGAGTCGTCTTGAAAGTCATGCATCCAGGCCCCACCCCTGGGTGAACCACCAATGATGCCGCATAAAGCAGAAACAAGTCATGGGGCCTACCCAAATGGCAGATTTTTGAGCAAAACAAATTACTGTTGCTATTTTAAAACTCAGTTTGGGGGTGGTTTGTTATTATGCAGCAATAGATCATTCATATAATTATACTGTATTACCTAAGAAAACCACCACTTCTAATTCTGATATGATTTAAAATAAGCTCATATACCTGACCATTTCCCCCCAAAACTGTTCATGATTAATAAATAATGCACACTATTTACAGGGTATTTTAAATTGGGGTTTGTAATTTTTGTTACTATTGTGGTTTGTCTTTCAAGGCTGAGTCAAATCTATATAAACCCATAAACTATTAAATGCCTCACTGTCAACCCATTCCCATCATGAAATTTAGGGGTTTTGTTCTATGACTTAAAAAGGGTTACAATCATCCTCCTCACCTCCTTCCACCTTTTTGTTCTTGTTTTGAAGTAAATCACAAGTTACCTTTTACTGGGGTCAGCTAAAGCTAAAATACAAGTATTACTCAACCAGAGATTCAACTGAACTCAGTATGAGTCATGTTAATGAAACAAAGGAATGGTGTAATGCTACTCCCACTTAAATTATACCATATGTTTATCGAGTTATAAGCACCTCAATCCTTAACACAATGGCTACTCTCTTCCCTGAACAACCAGAATGACTGAGATCTAGAAGTCTGAGAGTGAACAAAAACATCAGCACCACATAATTTGGGGAGACTTGATCAGAATTACAGAGTCCAGTATTTTTAAAACTGCCTACAAAAAAAACATGAAATTTATCCTCACCTTTCTAATGAGGCAATGTAGTCTAGTAAAAACTCTCTTAATTATGTACCTATACAACTTACTACATGAAACAAAATACAGACACATTGAAAGAAATTTTCTGCCTCAAGTTTGATGAGATGCAACAAGAGAAGCTGGGACAACTGAATGTCCAAAGGACACCCTTGCTCACACCACAAAGACAAACTCAAAGTGGATCACAAATCTAAATGTAAGAGCTAAACTTATAAAACTCTTAGAAGAAAACACAGAAATAAATTCTAGTGATCTTGGATTAGGCAATGATTTCTAAGTAAGCCACCAAAGGCAAAAGCAACAAAAGACTAAAAAGCTGGACTTCATCAAAATTTAAAAATTGTAAGCTTCTAAGGCCAGTTGTACCAAGAAATGAAAGATAACTCAAAGACACAAAGAAAAATTTGTAAAGCATGTGTCTGATAAACACTTGTATCCAGAATATATAAAATCATTTTTTATAACTCAATAATATTAAGATAAACAACTCAACTAAAACTGGGGAAAAAATTTGAACAGACATTTCTCCAAAGAAGTTGTATGAATGCTAGTAAGCACATGAAAAGATGCTGAATATTATTATTTCTCAGGGAAATGCAAATGAAACCACAATGAGATACCAGCACAATGGCTATAGTCAAAAGGACAATCAAATGTTGGTTGAATGTGGAGAAAATGGGATCCTTACACACTGCGAGTGGGAAAGTAAAATGATATGGCTGCTCTGGAAAACCGTTCAGTAGTTTCTCAAAAAGTTATACACAGTTACCATATGACCCAGAAACACCACTCTTAAATACTTACTTATGAGAAATGAAAATACATGTCCATACAAACACATCACAGACAATGTGCACAGCAGCCGTATTCCTAATGCCCCCAACGTGAAAACTACTCAAGTATTCATCAACTGATGGACGGGAAAAAGGAGTTCAGTCCCGATACATGGATGACCCTTGAAAACACGCTAAGTGAAAGAAGCCCCAGTCACAAACTACTATATATGTTATTATCCTAATTATGTGAAATGCCCAGAATAGACAAATCTACAAACAGCAAGTAGATCTGTGGTTGCCAGGGACTAGAAGAAGCAAAGGGGAAAGGGTCGAGAGAAGTATAGGGAATGACTGCTTAACAGGTATGGGATTTCTTTGGGGGATGATAAAAATGTGCTAAAACTATATATGGTGATGGTTTCACAACTTTGTAAAATACACTGAAAGCCATTAAAGTGTGCACTTTAAATTAGTGAATTTTATGGTATTCACTAATGACATATTGTTATGTATCAATAAATGTTTTTAAAAAGTCTGACAAGAAATTAACACATGCAGGCAAACAAAAAGTCTACACAGAAAAATATTCTTGAGAGACAACCTAAGATCCAAGGATTTAAATTTAATTATAGGATTAAGGATATAGGATAATTAATTTAGGATTTAATTTAAATATACAATGTACTCTAAAAGAATGTGTGGACATGCAACTCCATTCTGAAAGGATAATCCGGACCTGTGCTGTCCAGTTTGGTAGCTACTAGTCAGTGTGGCTACTGACCACTAAGAGTATGGCTAGTCTGAAGTGTAAAACATACCGAGGATATTAAAGGCCTGGTGAAGAAAGAAAGGGAAGGGGAAGCGGGGCAGGAGGGGAGGGGAGAAAGGAGGGAGGGGAGGGAAGAGGGCATGACAAAGAAAAGAAAGAATATGAACTGTCTCATCAATGAATTTTTATATTGATAACATGTGAAAATGGTAGTATTCTGGATATACTGAGTTAAATAAACTACATTGATAAATTAATTTTACTTGCTTGTATGAGTTGTGTCATATGGTCATATCACCTAATCCTGATGAAGACCTGGCCAAGCCCCCAGCTACAGGAGCCTCCCAGATTATCTTGGCCCTGCTCTCTCCCCCTGGCCCTCATGTCCTCTGCAGTTCTCTATGAGTGGAACACTAGCTGTCTCTATGTATGCGGTCTTCTCAAAACTAAGTCTTCTGAACTAACACAGCCCACCTGAGAACCCCACCAACAAGTGGCAGGCGGGCTTTGCTGCACAGTGGAGCCACCCAGAAATTTAAAACTCCCAATGCCCAGGTGAGACTGCATACCAATTACAACAGAACGTGTGAGAGTGGGAGCCAGGTATCAGAACCGTTAAAGATGCCCAGGGTGATTCCAATGGCAGCAAAAAGTTTGGGAACCAATGAACTAATTGTTTAGGCAGGAGGAAGCTTTTGAAAGAATCAAAACTGGTAGGAGCTTAAACTTCTCAGAATGCTACCTGTAAGCAGCTAAAATTAAATTGACCCCAAACAATAAAGTATCAAATTAGCTATCTTTTTATATCCCTTTGGGGTCCCAGATGACAATATTTCTCTCAAAGTAGGTGATTCCAATATTTTATTACCCTATTAGAAGAACAGTCCTCCAAAGTGGCTATATCAACTTATATTCCTGTCAGTATTAGATAGAAATTCTCCCATTTTACCAACATGTGATAGTATCACTTTAAATTTTTTGCCCTCCTAAAATACTTTTTAAATTTAATAAACACTTTCTTAGGACTTATTATATGGCTGGTATTAAGAGCATTACAAATACTAATTCATTTAACTCTCACACCATCAGTAACAGTACAGGTACTATTGTTATTCACCTTTTATACAGGAAAAGACCAAAGCACAGAGAGGATGAATAAACTTGCTCAAATGGTGAAGCAAGGACTCAAACCTAGACAGTCTGGCTCCAGAGTCCATGCACTTAAAAATAATGGAATGCTGCATCTCATTATTATTTTAAAACCCTCTATCTTAATCACAGATTATCCCATCAGATTTACCCAAAGACTAATTCATAAGGCAGATCATCACGGTACAAAACAGAGAGGTGGCTAAACAAAAAACCACACACAGAGTGAAAATACTAAACCATGAAGTCATTAAAAAATATGTATTAGAAAAATTGTTTAAAATTCACAATTATTTACCAGGCCCCACTATGCGGCAGGCAACTGTTCTCCGCACTGAAGATACAGTATTATGGATAACACAGTGGTACTATGAACAATAATTCAAAGTGTATTTTATTTCATGAATATGGAACAGCAATTAAAGTAGTGGTTCATCAATGTACCACTACTTTAATGTAGTTTAGAACCAGAAACAATCTATAACACAATTTTTAAAAATATATCTCAACTATATTTTTCATCATAAATGAGAAAAAGAAGTCTACTGAAATGTAATTCCTTTTCTTGCTAAGAAAAACATTTTTGTTAAAGACTTTGCAAAATATGTCCCCGTTCCAAGCAGGATAATGGATAAAATGGAAGGAAGGAGTGAGTCATTCAAATGCCCTGTTCCTTCCTGGCCACCATCAGAAACCACCTTATCAAAAACAGGCACATACTGATAGGTTACATCCAAACACAATAGTTGTTCAATAGTACCAGGAACCCCACAACACAATTTACTACAGAAAGTCAGAACCAGGTTTTTTGACTAAAGAAAAATTCCACTATAATTTCTAAATGCCATTAAGCAAAAGTACCGAAAGTAAAATTTACTTACTTTAGCAATCTGCAGCAACACAATGCAGTGTTTAATTGACTCTACCATGCTCTACAAAAACAAAACACTAATTTTAGGTTCTTGCCCCAGATACAGTGGTCATACGATGTTAAAGCTATATATATGAAAATGAGTTCAAATACACAGGGCTTAGGTCTATTCTGCACAAGAAACACCCTCTCTGGATATTCAGGGAGTTTTAATATGCTGATAATGTCAAATGAAGTTATTATTAGCCATTCTATTGTTAAAGAATGCCAAAAAATGTTAATTTATACTGAATACCACCTAAGTGATTTTCAACAGTTCAAACAGAATTAACTTCCAAATTATTAGATCAACAACCAGGCCATCCCACATTTCTAAAATATCCATTCGAGACTTTTATAGAATTATGGAGAGTAAAGGATCCTATCAAAATACTGATGAACCTGGAATACTATTTTGCCTGTTTTTAAATGTCAGCAGGATATCAGAAAACTCGAATCACAGTATATTTTAGTTTTAAAAAAGAGGATATACACTGTGCATAGACGACACCTTTTATCCAAGGATCTCAAATAGACAAGACCAGAAAAAGACAAAATGACACACGAAGTCAATTTCAATTAGCGGGATTAGTCTATTCATTTAAATTCCTTTAGAAAACAATACAATTCTTCAAATATCCTTGTAAAACGTCATGAAATTAAAATCTAAATTGTTCTTATTAATAATAGGAGCAACTTAAAATATAAACAACCTTTTAAAGGACTTTCTAATGCAAAGCCAGAGTTTATCAAACAACATAACTTACATTTGTTGTCTCTTTGAGAGTTTCAATTTTCTGTGAAAAATAATAAGTTTAAACACAAATAATCAGAAGCACAAAAAGGTATTGTTTTTTACTGGCTAGTCATTTAAAGAATTTTACCAAAATATATTCATTATTCTCAATGCAGGAAGGTAGGGAAGGGAGTACTTTTGGTTACACTTCTTTTTTAAAAAATTTAAATCAAATATTTAAATTAAAAATTCAGACACTATGAATTACATCCTCAAATAAAGTTCTTATGATTCAATTAATGACTTGTAAGAATAATATAAAACATTTTTAATTCCTTATCTGAAGTTTTTTCTATTGATTCACTAAAATACTTATTTTAGAATCACCTTAAACTTTGCTAAGTTGTTTAAAAATGACATGGGACTCAATTATAAAGCTGCGAGTGGAAGGTGAGCTAAACATGAGTTACTACTATTACCACATGTAAAAGAGCCAAGTTCAAGACTATAGAGTCAACAGAAATGGAAAAAATAAATAAAGCTGCATTAGAAAATTTAGTCAAGGAGAGGAAAAAAGTAAATTAAAAAAAAAAACAAACAGGAACAGAATCAGAAATGGAGATCACATGGAGGGTTATCAGTGGGGAGGAGGAGAAGGAAGAAAGGGGGAGAAGGTATGGGGAATAAGAAGCATAATTGGCAGGTACAAAATAGACAGGAGGAGGTTAAGAATAGTAAAGGAAGTGGAGAGGCCAAAGAACTTATATGTACAACCCATGGGCACGAACTAAGGGCAGTGGGGAGATGCTGGAGAGATGGTGGTATCAGGCAGAGGGGGATAAAGGGGAGAAAAATAGTGGGACAACTGTAACAGCATAATCAATAATATATAATTTAAAAGAAAAAAACACAGCATTCAAACTACGAAGTAGCTGTCAGAAATGCAAAAGGAAGAGGACAGTCGCAAAACTAGAATGAAAGCAGCCCTTGTTTTGTTTCCTCATGTGTGGCTTCTTGTTTATTGTGAAAATTCTTGTGGGTTGGTTTATCATCACTTGAGGTGACCATGCATAAATTTAGCAGCTTTCTCCCTTCAACATGAGACACCTGAAGAGGAAAGAACTTACTTCTACGAAGGCAGTACTTACAAAAAGGGTGTCATATTATCATTTCATACATTTTCATACATTGTTCTTTTGTTTAATTACGAAACCACAACAAAAATTCACCAGAAAAACTCCCCTTGAAGTCTATATGGCAATAGTATCACATTAGGTCAACAGCAGGCAGAAACACTGAGGTCCTTCTGTTATTTTCCCAAAGGCTCTTGGATTTAAAAACTTTTAAGTCAAAATCATGATTATGAAAGTTACCTTTCTCTGTTCATCATCTTTGCAGTTTTGAAGTTTGTCATCAAAAAGCTACAGGATTAGAACAAATAGTTATAAAATCAGGCCACTTTCCTACATTGTATATATTTACTAAACATAGAAAAGCAAAGTTTAGTTTTTACATTTCTTCCAGGGATAATTTATTATGTATTTTCAAGATAATATACACATTTTTCAAGGCATTATGTCAAGTTAAATTCTATTCAATTACTGTGAATGGTCAGGATCAATTATATTGGTGGACTCACAAGCAAAACACATGACTTTTAAAAACTTAAAATTCAACTCAAACCTAAGTTTTGCCCTGGCCAGGTGGCTCTGTTGGTTGGAGCATCATCCTGTACACCAAAACATGGCCAGTTCAATTCCTGGTCAGGGCACATGCCTAGGTTGTGAGTTTGATCCCCGTGAGGGGAGGCAAACGTGTACAGGAGGCAAACCATCATCAATGTTTCTCTCTCACATGGATGTCTCTCTCCCCCTCTCCCTTCCCCTCCCTTCTCTCTCTCTCCAAAAATTCAGTGAACATATCCTCATGAGCATTAAAAAAACTAAAAACAAAGAAAAACTAGGTTTTCCCTACTTTGTCATCCCAGTTTATCAACACTCCTTCTTCTTCCCAGGACCTTTGGCTGTAATTAACTTAAAATAGGAATTGAAGGAGACAATTTCAGTAATGATAAAGAAAGTAGAGAATCACCTCTCCCAATCCCTGAATCCCCAGATGGAAAAAGCAAGGCTTTAGAAATAGAGCCACTTAAAATTTACCAGTTTCATAGAATTTTTAAGCAGAATGTAAACTAATTTTGTCCTATTTTCTTCTAATTATATCTAGGTATTTACCTTTTTAATGACCAAAAAATGCATGATATCTATACACTATTTACCAATATTATTAGATTAGAGATAAGGATCTTTGAATTAAGTTGCTCAGATCTTTTAACAAATCTCAGCTTTAAAAACTCCTGAAAAACCACATCAGGGTTATAAATTAATATCAAATAAATAACTGTTTCTACTTAAAACGAAGCTCAGTAACATTCGCTACTTTATATATCAATTCCATATACAAACTAATGCCATACCTTTAATTGTTCTATCAAGATTTGAAGGTAAGCATCAGCCTCTGTAAGTTTCTTATCAAAGTCTTGAACGCTAGGAACAAATCCTGAATCCAAACCCTAGAGAAAAAAAAGATTTGCAATAAATCTAGCAGTACCAAAGCAATGTTTAATAGTATAAAAGACACTTCATCCTTCATACATGACATTTCCATTTTTAAAATACAAATAACACTTTTACATAAATAATAGGTCTGCTTAAACTATCTAAATTCTCCAAGGATAGTGCACATCAATCTCCCACATGAACTTCTAACACTACAGAATCACTTTCTTTCCACCCAAAAGCCCCACCATAATGGTTTCCAGTCGCCCGCAGAGCAACAATAATTCAGAAGAACATACACAAAACAACCTAGATTACCTCCTATTTTCCTCTACTTTTTGTTCCGTCCATCCCTCCAGTCCTTGAATGTCAACGTCATGTTCTCACTATTCAGATCTCCAGTTCCCTAACCCACCTCATTAGCTGATGTTTTTCTCCTCCTCCCTTATTAAAAAAGAAAAAAATCATAACCTCAAAATTCTTTCTTCTAAGAAGAGGGCCCTCTCTAAGTGAGAGCGGCACTACTTCTTTCTGCCTTAATCAAGTTCCCTACTCACTTTCACCCTTGGCACAAACACTACACTCTGGACATGGTGTCAATGTTTATTTATTCAGAGGGCCCACTTATTTCTCAGTTTAACAGTGTGACGTTTGCATGTCCTACTTTTTGTACACTAAAAATTTGAAGTTCCGAGAGCATGGGATTCCTGTGTTTTAACTCTACCCAAAAGAAACTTTTGAGTTCTTAATCACCTGTGACTGAAAAACACATCAATCCTGGCATAAAAGATGTTAACACCTGGAGAATAAACAAGACTACCCCAGCTTGCCATGTATGCATGCCCAGATGTCATGCAGTTAAACTGGGAGACAAGGCTCGGGGGCCATTAGTGCCACAATCCCACCCAGCCATGGAACTCTGTACTAAATGGGTGAAACACAGTGGCTTAACACAGGACACTTGACTCTACTTGTCATCTATTTCTCCCCTGCCTTTGACCAATTCTGCCGATCATTTTCACATTCCCCATTTTAGTAAACTGAGGTCAGAGTTCACTTTCTATTACACTAATTCCTCATCTTTGCATAACACTTTGCCATGACTAAAGCACTTTCACAGCCATTACCTCAAACACCAGATTGAACTGGTGTAGTATTATGGAAACACTGGGTGGCAAACCTGGTTTCTAATTGCAGCTCAGCCCCTAACAAGATACTGCGTCTCTCTCTAAGCTGCTGTTCTCTTACCTGCCAAACACAGGTGTGCTCCTCCTCCTCCCACCAGCGGAGCAGCCACTGCCTCCACTACGGACAGACACAGTCACTAACACTATCAATTACTGCTATTACTGCTGTTGCTCTTCCTAAACTAAAATTTAAATTCTGAATCAAACAATTAAAAACGTAAGTTTTTAATCAATTTGTACTGCATTTTCTTTTTCAAATTCAAAGACAATAAAACTGCCTATATTTTTGACATACCTGCCTACATTTTTTATACATGCAGAGAAACCACTTGAAATGAGTATTAAAAACCTCTTCCTAA
>VMDR010021532.1:0-16779 GCA_007922815.1 Macrotus californicus | reverse complement strand
ATGGTTTATTTATCATTCAATTTTCTGCCAAGTAAAACAGATACTCAGAATAAGAATTTTTCTTCATAAAATTAAATATTTTAAAAAGCTTGTGTTCAGGGCTTCTCTCATTCTTTATTTCCTAAATTAATAACCCTGAATCATTTCTAGGTTCCTTTCACACCATAACTTCATATCTTCTTCTGCCTCCTGGCTGCCCAATGAACCCACAGAAGCCTCTTTCCTTTGTGGATACTTCATAAACAGTCACTGAATAAATATCCCCTGTTTGTGGGGGTTGCTTCCTGATTTTCAGCTGAAGCAAGATTGTGAGATCATGAAACCATAAAGCAAGGCAGAGTAGGAGACCCCTCAGGGAGCTGGATCTGTGGTAATTTCCTGGAAGGAATGTCTGAAAATGTACCACAGAGAATTTCTCTAATCCTCACAAAAATTGTGTAAACACCTAATTCCTTGTATTAAACTCCCTGCTATTTAAAAATACCCAGGGTGTTTTCTGTTAGAGTAAACCAATGCAGAATCTGGTACCAGAGGGCATCATAAGCAACTGACTTCAAGGTTGGTAATTAGGAATTTATTATTTGACCGAGTTGAAATTGAAGTCAGTGAGGAGCAGGATACCATTAGGGAATGACATATTAATGCATAGCATCAATTTCTTTAAAATATTAAGTTCAGACCAAGTGGTGATGGTTGCCACAGCATATTACTGTAGGCATAATTTATGCAAGGACTACAGAGTAATGTAGTTACTGCAAACTCTGCTATAGAGAAAACAAATGAATCAGGGCTTTTAATTCTATACTCAAGGCTATATGGTGATGGAAGAAGATTTGAATTTGGGCAGTAAACACACAATACAATATACAGACCATGTATTATAGAATTTTACACTTGAAACCTATATAATTTTATTAGCCAATGTCACCCCAATAAATGTTATTAAAAGAGAGAACCAAAGATTTTCTATCAAGACACTAAAAAAATCTATTTCTTATAGCCACAGAGTTTCTGTAAGTAATTTCCAGATGCAGAATATGATTTTGTCATTTCCTAGTTTTAAAAATAGATTGATTTTTATTGACTCAACATACCTGTTCTGGAAGTTAGGATTTATTGGAAAGGTGGGACACTGAGATAAGGAAGGGGTATTTTGGAGGATTCAGATATATCGGAGTACCTCAAATCCAAAATTTCACAGAACTTTTCATATCAGTAGAAGCTGCCTGCCTTCATCTGTCTGAGGACCTGGTCTGCGTTACTTGAAGACCCTGTATGAAACTCACATGAGCTTGTTATCTGGCAGGTACATGCCAGTTCTCATTTCCAATCCCCATCAGTTCTCCCTCTCATTGCCTTCTCCTGTAATTAGAGTCCGAATGCTTATTGGTTCGCAAACTGCCACCAGAGGGCAAGGAGAGATGGAAGAAAGAGGCAGGGCACTCCAGACTGGGAGGTGGCAGGTTTAATGAGCAAGGGAACTTATACACGAGGCTTGTCTTGGTGTCAGCAAGATGAGTAGATCTCTTCACCTGCCCGCCAGCATCTTAAAAGTTTAAATAGGGAATGTAACTAGGGTTCAATCAAATATTCAGTCTATATGGTCTCAACAAGGCATTTACTCTCGCAAGTCCATGTCCTTGCAAATGGCTTGGCTGTGGAAATGTGGACAGAACACATTCCAAGCACAGGGGAGGAGGCGAGGAGCTTTCGATTGCCTGGGTCCAGCTTGGGATGGCGGGTGTGAACTGAGTGTCATGGTCTCTCAATGACCTCCTCCAATAGTGCCCTGTGCTGAACAGGGCAACTGTAAATTCAAACCCTAGAGGAAAGGTTTACATATGAAAAGATTTGTAAGACTTTTAAAGGTTGAAGGATATGTGTAGCAGTGGAGACTGAGAGTACTAGACCAGAGAGAGGGTAACATGATTTTAAATAGGGCTCTTAAGAGAGACTCTGCTGTGGCTTGAGCAGCTGAGAGAAGCTTGGATCACTACCTAAAATTGGACTAAAGGGAAGCCTCTATTGACTGAAGTTTGAGATGCCAGAAGTTTCTACAGTCATGTAGAGGAAGGAATGCCAAATGTTTAGGACGAGACACCTCAGAAGATTTTCCTTTTGACCAAAATACCAAGAGCTACCTCAGTGAGTAGGACACCACCTTCTTTGAGAGATTCTGTAGTTAGTGGCTGTCTTGGATTTGGAAAGAGGAACAAGGTAGGAGATGCTGCCAGTGAAAGGAGTAACCTGATTTAAACAAAGATTCCTTAATTCTTACTGACTAGGTAGACACGGTTACCAAAATAGAGCATGACCCAAGGAATTGGAATGGTTCGGATTTTACTAACCTTTGGAGATAGTTAATTGACCAGACAATATTTGGAACTGAAAAAGATGGACTGTCCACAAATTTCGTACCCTGATCTGCTTAGCCAAAAGTGCCCTAAGCTGACTGGAGTCATCAAAATCCATCATGATCTTTCCTGAAACTGAAAGGAGACGCAGTTCACAGGCCCTCACCTCTCTGATGGAAGAGTGGTCGGGCACACTAGAGGAGGACTCATTACATGTGCATGTTTCGAACCTTCTTGTCTTCCCACAAATCAGTAGCCGTTTACTAAAGCGATAGCAGACTGGATAAAGTAATATATCCAGACTTTTGCATACATTTTAAAACATTTTTTGTTGAAATTGATTTAGAATGCTATGGATCACCACCAGTCAGGGTGGGGAAATTAAGGTATTCAGGTGAAAGGAATTTTGGCCTAAATCTGTGTCTCACAGTGGGCCTAGTAAGTCTGAGGAAACTTTCTGTGATTTCCCGGCCCACCCCACCCCCAGTTTCTTAGTTAATAATAGAAATAAATATATTCGACAACTGACAGAATCCCCCACTGACCAACTAGTGAAGGCTCTTCTAGTAAGAAAGGCCATGCGGGAGTTCTAGAAATGTATCATTATTACCCAAATAATAAACCAAAGTCAATACCTGATCCCAGAGGAATTAGAGATATTAGTGGCCATGTCAAAGTCTTAAAAAATGTATACAAAGGTGAAGACCCTTTTATACACCGATTTAGATTAACAGAAAATAGATGTTGTAGGATAGTGGATTATAATAAAGTTATCACAGGATGACCGTGATTGCAGGCATTAGTCCAGATATGGTAGATTTAGTGAAGGAAATAAATATATACTGTGGGGGAGAAACAAACTTTCCTCTACCCACCAGCTTCTTCTGGAGGGCCTAATAATCAAATAGACATGAGACAGATTAACAAGGGAAAAGAACCAAATTTAATACATACCTATGCATGGGAACTCCAGATGCATGCGAGAGTCAGAGAACCCACATGCAGGAGAGGTTCAGAGATAGACAGGGGGATTGACACACATAAGGCATTCTGAGCCATGGATGAGGTAATGCACCTTGAGGGGCTTCAAAAGGTCATTATAGGATGATAAGAAGAACAGCGATTTAATAAATAGAAGTTTGTCCTATAACTATAGATATCTCTGATCTCTCCCATTATGAGTAAGGCCACTAATTTAATTTCTTCCAGATAGTCAGTGGAGGACATATTGATGACACCATGTTGATAGTTCCCTGATGAAGGGGATATAGCCAGATGCATTGATTAAACAAATGTGTTAAAAGAGGGGTGAATAAACTCTGTGTAGACTGCACTGAGTATTGTTAATTTTATAACTTGGTCTAAGAATTGACAAATTTTTCTGTAAAGGACAAGATAAAATATTTTAGGCTTTGCAGGAGAGGCCAAATCAAGGGTACTTACAAAATAATAGAGAAAACAGGACTTCCGGCCAAGATGGAGGCATAGGTAGACACACTGTGCCTCCTTGCACAACCAAAAGAAGGACAACAACAAATTTAAAAACAAAAAACAACCAGAACTGACAGAAAATTGAACTGTATGGAAGTCTGACAACCAAGGAGTTAAAGAAGAAACATTCATCTAGACTGGTAGGAGGGGTGGATACAGGCATCTGAGTAGAGAGTACAGAGTAGAGAGATGGGCAAGGCAGCAGTTGGAGGACTGGGGCGGGTAAGGTGGCAGCTGATGGAGCAGGTGGTCCCACATTTGAGTGCAAGTAAACCAGGAGGAACAACTGGGCAGTGAGATAGACCTCCAAACCCAGGGTTCCAGTTTGGTAAAATAAAGCCTCAAAACCTCTGATTGAAAACACCTGTAGGGGCTGTGGCAGTAGCAGAAGAAACTCCCAGCCTCACAGGCACATTCATTGGAGAGACTCACAGGGTCCTAGAATGTACATAAACCCACCCATCTGGGAATCAGCACCAGAAGGGCCCAATTTGTTTGTGGGTAGTGAGAGAAGTGATTGAAAACCAGCAGAGAGCAGAGCAAGTGACATTGTTCCCTCTCTGATCCTCCCCTACATATAGTGTCACAATGCAGCAACATGGGTTGCCCTGCCTTGGTGAACACCTAAGGAGGTACACCCCTTAAGAGGTACACTGAGACAAAAAAAAAAAAAATGGTCCAAATGAAAGAACAGATCAAAGCTCCAGAAAAAAATACAACTAAGTGATGAAGAGATGGCCAAACTATTAGATGCACAGTTCAAAACATTGGTAATCAGGATGCTCACAGAATTGATTGAATATGGTCATAAAATAGAGGAAAAAGTGAGGGCTATGAAAAGTGAAATAAAGCAAAATGTACAGGGGATGGGAAGGAAACTGGGACTCAAATCAATAATGTGGACCAGAAGGAAGAAATAAACATTCAACCAGAACACAATGAAGAAACAAGAATTCAAAAAAATGAGGAGAGGCTTAGGAACCTCCAGGACATCTTTAAATGTTCCAACATCCAAATTATAGGGGTGCCAGAAGGAGAAGAAGAAGAGCCAGAAATTGAAAACTTATTTGAAAAAATAATGAAGAAGAACTTTCCCAAATCTGGCAAAGGAAATAGACTTTCAGGAAGTCCAGGAAGCTGAGAGAGTCCCAAAGAAGTTGGACCCAAGGAGGAACACACTAAAGCACATCATAATTACATTACCCAAGATGAAAGATAAGGAGAGAATCTTAAAAGCTGCAAGAGGAAAGGAGACAGTAACCTACAAAGGAGTGCCCATCAGACTGTCAGCTGATTTCTCCAAAGAAACCTTGCAGGCAAGAAGGGGCTGACAAGAAGTATTCCAAGTCATGAAAGGCAAGGACCTACACCCAAGATTACTCTATCCAGCCAAGCTGTCATTTAGAATGGAAGGGCAGATAAAGTGCTTCCCAGATAAGGTCAAGTTCAAGGAGTTCATCATCACCAAGCCCTTATTATATGAAATGTTAAAGGGACTTATTTAAGAAAAAGAAGATCAATAATATGAACAGTAAAATGACAACAAACTCACAGTTATTAACAACTGAACCTAAAATAAAAACAAAAACAAACTAAGCAAACAACTAGAACAGGAATAGAATTACAGAAATGGAGATCACACAGAGGGTTATCATCAGGGGAGTGGGTGGGGAGAGAGGGGAAAAAGGTACAGGGAATAAGAAGCATAAATGGTAGATAGAAGATAGACAGGGGGAGGTTAAGAACAGTAAAGGAAATGGAGAAGCCAAAGAACTTATATGTATGACCCATGGACATGAACTAAAGGGGGGAATGCAGGTGGGATGGGGTATGCAGGGCAGATGGGAATAAAGGGGGGGAAATGGGACAACTATAGTAGCACAATCAATAAAATATATTTAAGATAAAAAATAATAGAGAAACAAATTAATATAAATGTTTTATTGACAAAATTAAAAATACAATAATAAAAATAACTGAGTACAATTTTTATGTAATACTGTTCTAGTAATAAGAAGAGTAGTATATTATTTTTTTTTTTGGAGAATTGTTGTTTTGAATAATTGGTGTTCAAAGTTAGTGGTTCCCATCATCAAAACTGAATGAAATGTTCATCTGTTAATGCTGAACTATAATTAGATTTTATATAATTCATCCTTGAAAATGCCTTTTCACACAAATAGTTACTGCCAAACACTGGTATAAATACATGAGCATATGATTTTAATCGAGTAAATTCAATGCTTATACGGCATTTATGTATTTCAAATAGATTCTTCTCTTGATACTTGCCTTTTAGAGTGTCATTTCACTGCAGATTCATCATTGCTAGTTGAAGGTTAGGTGGAAGCTCCCAACTGCCCAGTAAGGTGTATTTTGAAATGAATGTTTCCTTGGCGCCTGCAGCAAGGTTACCAAAACATTGCTGGAGCTGTACTTTGAGCTCATAAAATATACCAACTACATCTTTGTATGGAAATGGTGAGCTCAAGTTTTGTTTAAATTTTGGCACCTTAGGAAGTATGTAAAATGGTTTGACGTGATTCCCACACTGCAGTTGTCACTGTAAAGACTTTAACATAAGTTTTGCATATAAATGTTGTTTGCCTTCAAATTTTAGGTTGAATTCACGAGGAAAATTGACCAAATCTACAGCAAATGCTAATTTCTAAATCCATTCAGTGTTCAATAGTAATGGGTGAGGGTAGTTCTTCTTATTTAGCAAAATTTTATTCTTGGACTGAATTTAAAAATTGTGATCACACTTTAGGCCATCAGAGGGAAAATGGGGACATCTGTAATAGTGTAGACAATAAAAATAAAGTAAAAAAATTTAAAGCTTAAAGTAAATAAAGTGAAATAAATTAAAAAGCATGTTAGGCCATCAGATCACTGTATAATGAGGCAAGTTAGGATATTCAGCTTCTACTTCTGACAAAAATTCATGGAATTGATGATCGTTAAGCTCACAGAAGTGAGTGAAGTTCACTGTTGATGCTACTGGTTCAGTAACAACTCAAGTATTTCCTGCAGAGTACTTGCTGATGAAACAGACACTGAGAACCATAGGCTTGAAACACCTTACATTTATACAAACTTTTAAAATTTCTCCAATGAAACACTCTTCTGCTGCAACTTATTTTTACTACCATCAGTTGAAGCACATCTTAGCAGATTTCATTTCAGTTTGTCCCCAATTAGTGTTTTCTCAACTTAAGAAAATATTCCCATGTGCAGTTGCTCCAACCACTTTATTCACATAGGTTAACTTTTCAGTCACTTTAGACTCATCATTGACCCCTTGACAACTTAGTACTACAGGTAACCTTTCTTAATTCACCAAGAGCTAAGAAAGAGCATTCAAAATTGTTTTCCTTTTCAAGAAATTGACTACTTGATTATTTTTCTAACGTCTTCAAATCTTTGAACAAATGTTTTCAGAGAAAGACTAATAATCACAAAGAAGTTTATTTTCTCTTGATGCATTTCTTCTGCTGTGGTCAATATCGCAATTAGTGCTTAATCTGATTATGTCAACATACATTTTGTGTGACCTCAATGTAACCTGACAGCCAAGGAGAGTGGACTGGAATGCGCATGCATGAACAATGACAACTTCACTGTACTAGTCAGTGGGGGCAGTAGATGCTGTTGAGTGAGCATGTGTACTGTGTGGCCAT
This sequence comes from Macrotus californicus, assembly GCA_007922815.1. NCBI lineage: Eukaryota > Metazoa > Chordata > Mammalia > Chiroptera > Phyllostomidae > Macrotus > Macrotus californicus. The sequence continues at coordinate 9,254 of VMDR010021532.1, read as the reverse complement.
CACATTCAAAATGACTGAGTGAGTAGAGCAACTAATCTGCATCAAATTTTGCATTAAGCTTGAACATTCCTCTGTGGAAACTATTCAGATGATTCAGAAGGCTTTTGGGGATGATGCAATGAATGCAGCACAAATAAAAGTGCGGCACAGGTGCTTCAAAGATGGTCAAAAATCTGTTGAAAGTGATCCACATTCTGGAAGGCCTGCAACAAGCAGCATACCTGAGAATGTTGAACATGTATGAGCTGCAATCAACAAAGATTGGTGACTGAGAGTGTGAGAACTAGAAACAGATCTGGGGATTTTAAAAACTACTGTGTCCGAGATCTCATTGTAGGATCTTGGCATAAAATAAGTTGTGGCAAAATTCGTTCTGCGGCTTCTGCTCCCAGAGAAGAAGGAACATCGTGCTATAGCTGCTAATGACTTGATTCAAACTGTTACCAATGAACCAGATTTCCTCAAGAAGGTCATAACCAGAGATGAATGTTGGGTGTACAGCTGTGGTCCAGAATGAAGGCCCAGTCGTTCCAATGGAAGTTGCTTGGGTCTCCATGCCCAAATAAGGTGTGGCAAATTTGCAGCAAATCAACACCATGTTTACTGTGTTTTTGATTGGGAAGGTGTTGTACACCCCTCCAGGCCGAACAATTAATAGAGAGTACTACTTCAATGTTCTTCATTGGTTGAGAGATACAATATGATGAAAACAGCTGCAACTATGGACAACTGGTGATTGGCAGCTTCGTCACAACATGCCTGCTTGTGCATCAAATCTCCTGCAGAGTTTTTTGGTGAAACATCAAATTACTGAGGTGACTCAGCCCCCCTACAGCCTAGATTTGGTACCCTATGACGCCTGGCTTTTCCCAAAACTAAAATCACCTTTAAAAGGGAAGAGATTTCAGACCAGTGATGAGATTCAGGAAAATGTGACAGGGCAGCTGATGGCAATTCCAACAAAGGATTTTGAAGAGTGTTTGAACAGTGGAAGAAATGCTGGGAGACCTGTGTGAGGCCCCAAGGTGCTTACTTTCAAGGGGACTGAGGTGTCATAGTCCAGTGTACAATGTTTCTTGTATCTGGTATCTTCTTCAGTAAATGTCTCTATTTTTCATATTACACGGCTGGATACTTTCTGGACAGACCTTGCTGTATATTGTCACCTTCGAGCACAGCCACACTGTCATTGCATGATCGATACAATGCTTGGTGACCTAATTCAATATCACAACACTTCACTGGGCCGTAAAAATACAAAGTCCACTTTTCTTGTTTTTATATAATGGGTATGCAATGGTAATTAAAAACATGAACACCAACTTGGTGATATGAGTGGCATTTGAAGAGTGGCCAAGCCGTAACCATGTTACTGTGACCTGTGCACTGAGCAGCAGTGACAGGCAGGTAATGAAAGTGCCACCCATGGTCTCTGCCGCACGGGCCTGGCTCCGCTGCTCGAACGTGGAGGCAGTACATAAATAGCTTGGCTGTGTTTCCATCCAGCTCTATTTGTGGGCATTGACATTTGAATTTTATATGATTTTGGTGCTTGTTTTTTGTCAAAAATGCAAAATTGTACCCCGAATACACGGAAGTGTACAAGTTAGATAATGGGAACCCAGCCGATCAGGCGCTCAGGGGCCGTGGAGGCTAGAAGCCTTGATTTCAAACTTCCTGTGCAGCTTGTCCCCTGGTTACAGCACGGACTTTATGTACACAGTAATGAAGACACACTTTTCTTTGCTTCATAATTTTTTACGTTCTTTTCCTAAAACATAAGCATAAAAGTGCCTAGAACACAATATATGTTTTATATAGCAATGATAATAATAAAAGAAACACCAATGTACCTACTATTAAGTCTAAGAAAGGCAAGTAATAATAGCTACATACTTGGCTTTTTTCTTTTTCTTTTTCAATATGTGACTTTTTAAACTTAAATGTAATGCTTTCAACATTCCACAATTTTCTGTCATGTTTACTGCAAGTACCTTTTTCTAAACATAGATCCCCTTTTGCAGGTTGAGGAAGCTCCCTTAATTTCTTAGTTTCCTAAAAGATTCTCTGGGAGTCCTCTTTTCAGTCCTCTGGCCTAGAGCTGGGGTTTTTCTTGCCCTGCCTGCTGCCCTCCCGGGGACTCTGCCTGTGTCTGCAGCGAAGTGATGGGAAGACGGAGGAAGAGGCTTGCTTGCCCTGTCCTCTTACACAATCTCTCCTCTGATTAGAGAGAAAGGTTCCTTTGTTTCTTAGTCCCTGCCCTAGGACATATTCACTAATGAGAGGAGGGAGGGGGTGGGGGAAGAGAGAGAGAAACACTGATGTGAGAGAAACCAATCTGTTGTCTTCTGTACGTACCCCAACCAGGGATTGAACCCACAGCCTAGATGTGTGCCCCTGGCTGGGAATTGGACCTGTGACCTTTCAGTTTACAGGACAACACATCATACCAGCCACGGTGAGAAAGGTTCCCTTTTCTCCCCTTTGGGCCCTGGCTGTTACCCAATGATGCTCATTTCCAGCCCTGCAGTGGGATTGTCAGTGGGCTGGGGTATGAGAGAACAGAGAAAAATAGGGAGATCCCCCACCCCCACCCCCACCCTCACACCAAGTTTCTCTCAGTGGTAGGAGGTTCCTTTTCCAATCGTTAAGACAGAAGTTGATGATTTCTGGAATTCTTCTCTGCTGTTCCCAGATCTGCACTTTGGTGTTTTGAGCTGCATTGGGTCCAGGTTGGGTGACATCTGGGGACATAAAAGAGAAACTCACTGTAAATTTGGGGGTATTTCAAATTCTGGTCTTTTTAAAAAATCTACCTGCTGTCATTTACTCCTCAGAATCCACACATTCTGTCCAGCAGTGGGCGAGACAGGGTGTAGTGCGCCTGCTCCTTACCCAGGACTGGAACTGGCAAGCTGCTGAAGTTCTTATTTTTCAGTTCCACCCGGAGTGAAGTTAGCCCTTCCATTTACCCGAATTTTCTGCGAGCTGGTGTTTAGCTAGTGGGCCTTGTGAAGGTATTGGCTTCTCTTCAGGGAATCTTCTCTTATGTGGAGGTGTTCACCTTGATCTTTCGCCCTGCTTAGTCTCTAGGCTCTATCTCTTGCCCCTGTACTCACGCCCAGGGAAGATACCCCCTTTAATGCTCTGTGTAGTTCTCTGGGTTCAACTTTTCCTTCCTGCTTCTTACCTGTGAGGATATTCTTTACTTCAATGTGAACTCAGTCCTGCATGGAAAAAACGTTGTTTTTTAAAAAATATTTCATACAGTATTATTCATGTTCTCCACGAGAATAATTTTTTAATACCTGTAGCCACCACACTATAGAAGTTTTGATTTATTTTTCTCTTAATAAATTTGGTTGGTGGTTTTTGTTAAGGTGGTCAGTGAAGTGGGGTGTGAGAGAATTCACAGACAGAGGAAAGTGCAGAGAGCCAAGTTTTTATTTTTACTTTCCCAAGGGAGGGAAAGGGCTAGGTGCGGAGACGTGCACCAGCACCAGCACTGAGGTGTCCGGCGGTGAGTTTTTATCTGGTAATGGGCTATTAGGCTGCAACTTGTTTGGATGTTATCCAAACAAGAGTAGGATCCAGTCGGGGTTGTTTGGAGCCTCTGTGCCTTCAGGGCACTTCCAGTAATTTTTTAGTCCTGAGGATAGAGGCTTATAAAACAATTAGGGTCAGTCATGATTTATGGGGTCCAGCTAGCTCTGGGGAAGGGCCTGAGAAAGTGGCTTTTGTCCTATTAGTTTTCATATGATGTGGTTACTGTTTCAGGGAATATTAACCTCCAGTTTTAGTACCTTAATAAATTAAGGTCCCATCAGCTCTTTCTTTGTATTTAATATTCTATCTCCTTTTATTTATCTGTCTGGCATATTTTGCTGGGACCTTTTGTAAACGTTTAAGATAGAGAGAAGTCACACTGACTTATGAATGTATGATAATCAAACTTCATGAATCAGAGGGGATTTTGGGAGAAAATTCACTCTAAAATACCAAAGGCATGGCTTCCAGACTTTAAAATTCTGAGCTTATTTGTTGGAGGATTTTGGATGGGAAAAGGTACCTATTTTCTATTATGCCTAGAGGGTAGCAGCACATTCCGGTTCCTGTGTAAGAAGCAGTGATGCTCAGGGTGATTTACAAGGACAGTATTTCAGGAATGCTGAAGTCATTAAAGACAGCATTTTTCAGGACAGCTCCGTCCTAGCAGCATGACTCCCTGTGGCAAAATTTCTTTCAAAGGCTCATGAGCCTGATAATTCTTCAGTAAGAGGATTTCACTGGACACGGCATTAGGTCTGTCTAGGAGCCCAAAGGGGCACGTGCTGAATAAGATGTAATTTTAGGGTTTTAAATTGGGTTTAACCCACCCTACAGGGTAATTGAGTCCAGTGTTCTCTGAACACTGCAATGTTAATGTTTGTGGCTTTAAACAAAATCTGTGCAGAGATTAGGCTTTTTTTGTGTGTGGTGCAGAATGTCATTGTAACAGTAGATGCGTGGCTGGAGAGAGAAAGTGAAGTTTATAGGTGTGTTGCAGTCTACTAGGTAGTTCAGACTTACTGCAGAAAGTCTTCCAGCTTGCATTTTCTATGTGGAGAACTTGGAATCCCTTGGTACAGTTAGCTCCCTGAGTAACATGTTTGATCCTGATGAATGCCAACTCTCCACTCTCTCTGTACTCGGAGGGTGCTTATCTGAGTTGTTCAAAGTAAAATCAATAACCACTCTGTTGTCTGGACTATAGATATTTATCAGAGCAAAGAAATGATATGAATATGAAGCAAGTGGGTGTCTTTAGGTCTAAAGTAATGGTCAGGCATATGCCGGACTTGTGACAGGATCACTGTTGACCCAGTTTCATTTGGTGTACAGATGCAGCCAGCCTTGGGCATGGATGGATCTTTGCTGTGCATTGTAGAATGAGAATTTGATGTGAATTGCCAGGAAATAGTGCTTCCATGATTGTGAGTATAGTGGCTCATGAGTTTGCTTGGCTTCCCTTAAGCTATAACAATAAACATGCACTAAACCAGTGAATGTTGGAAAATCCCCTCTAGGCATCCTCATTAGTTAAACTAGAGATTCAAACACTGTACAAAGCATATGAGCCTCATATGACTCAATTATCCATTACATGCTTTTTTTCTCCCCAAGTTAGTCAACCTTTGCAAACTTCTCTCCCACAGGCTCCTCCTAAAACAAGTCATCTACAGAATGGCTACTCACTTGTTATCTCTTCTAGTAGGTATAGGGAGTTTGAACTTTTCTACCACTACTGTTTCTGCAATGCACATGGCATTGTGTCTAGAACATTCTAACTTCTAGTGTTTCAAATAATGTTCAATTACTATGTTAGGGTAGTTGTGTGACAAGAGGTGCCTAAAATGATGTCTGGTATCTGCTCAGTGCCCAAGTAACAAGTTTATGAATTAAAACACAGTTTTAACTGACATCTGCCCTTGCCAAACATTTCTTATTTCATTTTCTCATACTTACTCTCTAGCTAGAGGTTCACAAACAAGGGGTTAGGGACCCAGATTTTATGGTAATTTGACAGAGGGTATCACCCCAAAATTTGACAATGAAAATGCTTTCTTTAAAAAAAATCTCATGCCTACTTTCTAGCTAGATATTCATAAGCAAGAGTCATATACCTCAAATTACTGTCTACTCCTTTTCTCTCTGTATTTAACCTAGAGAGAAAAGCTGAAGGCAGACACACACAAAGTTGTGAAGGATGGAGTGGTGGACAGATGTTAAGGTGACACCCCCCTCCCCCATTTCCTTCTGGTATGCATGCCCTTCTATAACCTATAGCTTCAAATAATATATTTGCAATTTACTAGCTAAATGATTTGAGCAGGTTCTTTAATTTGTTTTAACTTGTCTCCTTAGAACATGGGGATAGTAATAGTAATGATTTTGTAGTATTGTTTTGGGGTAAAGGTAATATATGTAGAGTGCCTGCCATGTAGTTGATGTTCAAACAATTTACTATCTTTCCCCTGGCTGTTCTTTACACTTGCAAGGCTCCTCTCTCTTTTCTGTATATATTTAAATCTCATACTTGTAGACTCAGCTCACATTGTTTTGTGATTACATTTACTAGTCCATGAGCTGGAATCCAGAGCTTATCATACTCTTCCTGTGTTCCTAGCACATAGCACAGTCCTTGGCATCAGCAGATGCTCCTTAACACTCCAGCTCAGATGGATCTCCTCCTCTAAACTCAAATGTTTGTTGTCTGTGCTGCTTACTTGGCAATTAAGGACTATCTTTCTTTTTCTGTATTTTTTTAAGATTTTATTTATTTATTTTTAGACAGAGGGGGAAGGAGGGAGAAAGAGAGGGAAACATCAATGTGTGGTTGCCTCTCGTGTGCCCCCTACTGGGGACCTGGCCTGCAACCCAGGCATGTGCCCTGACTGGGAATCAAACCGTTGACCCTTTGGTTCGCAGCCCTCACTCTATCCACTGAGCCACACCAGCCAGGGCAGGACTACCTTTCTTATTTTTCAAATTCTAAACTACTTTAAGGTAGAAATCAAGCACATTATTTCTTTATATCCTATACTTTGTCTATAACACTGAAAACACATATAGCACTTTTTAAAAGAATAAGAGGTTGAAGGACTTGGCTGGGGATATTAGAGTAGAACATGGACCGAAATTGAATGTCTGTAGGTTAAAATAATTTAAACTTTTACTTAGAGTCTAAATATTTTGAAGTTATATTACTATCTTTTATTTAGGTTTATTGTTTAGCATTTAAAAAAACACACTGAAGTATGGTTTCACTTCAGTATCACGAACCAAACAATGTTATAGTGTTTGGGTATTTTATTTTTTTAAAAGATTTTATTTATTTATTTTTAGACAGACGGGGAAGGAGGGAGAAAGAGAGGGAAACATCAATGTGTGGTTGCCTCTCGAGCACCCCCTACTGGGGACCTGGCCGCAACCCAGGCATGTGCCCTGATAGGGAATCAAACCAGCAACCCTCTGGTTTGCAGGCTGTCACTCAGTCCACTGAGCCACACCACCCAGGGCATGTGTTTAGGTATTTTAATAAAAAATTAGTTTTGGAGAACTTGTTGAATTTGCTTTTTAATTAGAATCCATTTTATTTGCATTTTGTTGCAGATCAATTTTGAACTTAATTTAGGATTAAGTAAATGAGAACAATCTTGAAATCAAGAAACTAGCTAACCATAAAAGATAGTTATTTCTAAATGTGCGATGAGAAACAAAATGGTAATTTCACCTGGCAGGTCACTAGGAGGTTAGCTAAGAAAAAATAAGAAAAAGGCCTTTGGGAGGAAATCGTTCACTTATATTAAAGCAAGAATCAAGAATGCATGTTAATTTTACTATTGAGGAAGAAAGCTTGTAGCTTAGATTTCCTGACTGAAGAGAAGTGACCAAAAAGTCCACAAGTGCAAGGCAGGATTTGTCATCACGATTCATCTTCAATTTCTGCCCAATCTATTTTGTTTTCTCATTGTTGTAGTGTTTGGCCTTCTTTACATGTAGTATATGATTTATTTATAGACTTTGTTAGAAAGCAATTCAGATTTAAAGATTTCTCTTTGCTAATTTTGTATAATAGCTTCCACAATGTATGAATATAGGCGTTTAATTCTATAAAATTCTAAGCTCTTCTCTGTTTCTCATACATTTGGATATGGTTTTATTCTTATTTTGTTAAAAATACTTTATAATTTCCGTAAACACTTCATCTTTGGATTATAGGTTATTTAGAAGTTTTTAAATTAACTTCCAAATTTTTAAGAATGTTCCCGATACCTTTATTTTTTTGCTGTTTAATTTTGAGCTGGCCACAGAACATACTTTGTTTGATTTTAGTTATTTTATCTTTGTTGAGGTTTGTTTTATGACAAATCCTAATACTCTATATTAAAGAATATTCTATGTGCCTTTCAAAAGAATATTGAATTCTGCCCTTGTATGCTCTAAGGATTACATTATATATTCTGAACTATGTTAAAATGAGAGAGGACACGATCATAAAGTGGAACCCATTATTGTGCAGTATGAAGGCTGTGAGAAACTGGAACCTGGAACATATAGGGATGGGATAATGTCTCAGAGCTGACATTACCCATCTTACGCTGATAAGATCATTACGCTCCATCACACGTTATAACAGTAGAGAAGTGTTGGTAGCACAGTCTGGTCCTGGTAGCTCACTTTTAATGATTGATCCTTCAAAGCAATTGGAAGCTCTTGGAGTGGAAGCAGCTTTGAGCATAGCATGACTTGCACACAGCAGGCATTCAGCAGACTCATAGAGATTACTAGGAACTGAATTCGCATTTCTTGTTTTTTTTCCAAGTTCAGTAGGAGGCTGATGTTCCCTCACTTATTAACCGTTTTCCTTCTTAACACATGCTAACAGGAGTTAAAATCTAGTTGAGTACCCCTAGATGGATACCTGAAATAGTTTTTACCAAGAGTAAACACTACTTTACTAATTCTATATATGCTGATTTGTGATGTGATTTCAGCAAACCTGACTCAACATTAAAGTATGCAACTACATGCATAATGGAGTATGAAGTCTCTAGGTGGTTTCCTGGCTTCCCCTCAACCTATGTACACAGAAATGCTCATTATTTATGTTTGGATTCCTCCAGGAAAGATGTGCTTCATTTGGCAGAAGGTATAGTTTTTCTGTAACCGAAGCCAGAATATGAGAGAAAAGAAAATTAAACTGTTAATCTTTCAATGATGTCAAGAGTAAATTGTTTTCCTCATCTACGAAAAGGTGGGTCAGGTGATCCATAAAGCTCTTTCTAATTCTAACACTTTATGGTGCTAGAAGACAATGTAGGACTTGCACATTTTCAATTTGATATCAGAAACTGTTTAAGTTAGAGGAAATATCCTGGAAATACAGGACTTGGTAAGGCAGTAAAATGAGAGGAAGTAGGTAGTGATGGGCAGCATGAAGGAACTAGGTGTTTGAGGAATTGTATGTGTACAAAACTGCGTACAAAAACAAGGACAAGGGAGCATTCAAAACAAACACTAAATCACATATGACCAGAAAATCAGCTGAATTGTGTATATCTCAGCTTCAACAGATAGATATAATCATTCAAATACACCATATATTTGAAAATAACAGTTATATTAATGCCAAGTATAAATTTTAAACATTAAAATATTCTTTTAAAAATATATTTTATTGATTATACTATTACAATTGTCCCATTTTTTCT
>VMDR010021531.1:0-16780 GCA_007922815.1 Macrotus californicus | reverse complement strand
AAGATTTTATGGATTTGGAGTGTGTTTTGGATTTAAGTCCCTGAATACACAAAAAGAAAAAAGAAAGAAAAAACATTTGAATACATAAATCTACATAAAAACATGTTTTGTATACTTTGTATATTTAAATGTTTTATAAGTTTATTTTTAACATTTAATTAAAAAAGCAAAGAGAGCCATGTGGAGGCATAGATCAGAGACATGTGATCAAACTGAAATTAACAACTAATTAGCTAAAGTAACTCATTTTTGAAAGTATGCTATTCTGCACAAACATACACGTATTGCAAAAGGTAATTTCACAGTAACAAGTGAACGTTTGTTGATACTTCATAGATACTGTGACTACCAGATGCTTAATCATGGAATTAGGTGTGACTGAGTTTTCAAAACTCCAGCTTCTTAACTCAGGTGTATATTTTATATTTCTGCTATGATACTATAATAACACAACTTAATGCATAACATTTTCTTTCTTCACAAAAATGAAAGAGAGAGAGAGAGAGAGAGAGAGAGAGAGAAGGCCTGGAACTCATGATTAACAATTAATTACCAATGGAGAGAAAGAAAGAGGAGGGAACCAATCTCCATCAAAGACAGTTTATCAAACTTCCTCTACTTGCGTGCCTTTTCCTAACAGATAGATCTGATACAAGCAGGGAGGGCAATGAGAGAAGCAGTAATTAAGGGATTGAATAACCCACACACGAACTGTCAGTTCCTCATGTTAGCATATTTGCCTGCCAGGTAACATGTCTTCAAAAAAAATTGTACCAACCACTCACCAATTCTTAAGCTAAAATCTTTATAGACAAATTGGAGCCACTGATAAGCTCACAGGGCCAGGGCATGTAAGATCTCTTAATTTTCTTAGACTCACAGTTGTCTCAGACTCTCACTTAATAAAGAGAAATACGCAATGAAAGCAGCCATTGTAAAATGTTAATAGTGCTGAAAATGATACACTTAGTTCTCCAGAATGAGAAGTGAACTGTGTTGATCACGAGCAGAGGTACAACAGGGGTGGCAGGAATGCGACAGTCCCAAGCTGGGAGAGAGCCAGGATGCAGCCGAGCTGGCTCGGGAGGGAGCAGCTGAATTACTTTACTGACAGATGAAAACAGACATCTCCATCTTCCCCTATTCCACCTTTCCTTTCAACTCAGCCAGCTGTTCTTGTCATTTTTTTTTCAGGATCAAGGACATTCTGAGGATATGATAAAAGCACATTCATAAATGAGTTTGCGCACACCATGAAGAGTTCACCAAACTCCCTGAAAACCATGGACCTGAGGGTAAGAACCCCCATCTAAGATATCACTGGGTGGGCACCACCCTGTAACATCACTGCTCACAACACTACAGCTCTCATTTAATTCCCATTCTCTTAAATAAAAGGCGTGTATATCTGCACGTAATGGAGAGAGTTAAATACGGACTCTCCAGGACATATAGGAACTTACCAGTCAGTATTTTACTCTTAAGATAAAGCAGATAGAAAACTCTAGGCTCCTTACTGGGGAGCGAGGGGGAAACTTGAGTGGTAACAAACACAATGTAAAATGTTACTGCATTTGAACATAAGTTCAGATCAATTCTATTTTTATCTGGCCCACAATCAAACACAACACAGGAGATGACTGGTGATATTTGGAATTTGTGGTATTCACTAAAATAAGGAACAAAGGAATTAATGACCAAACACATTGAAAGCATAGAGTCTAGACTGTGATTGATCCTGTTGGTAGAGATAAAAAATATAACTGCAAAAAAAAAAAGAGATTTATGTGACATTATCCAGAGTTAGGGACCAAGAGGCCTCGAAAGATTCCGATGTTCAGAAATAATTTACAATGAGTAGCAGATATTCTACCTGACACCTTACTTCCAAAGTTTATGGTACACCCTGCCTTTGGATTTGTCATGGAATGAATGGGTCTGAACCAGAAATAACCTGTCTCATTGGACATTACTAGTCTAAGTATGAGTCACCTCTAAAACCATCATGAGGTTTGGATTCTGTTCCAGAGAAAGTTTGAAAGACCAGCATCTGATACATAACAACAGAGAACGGCAGCTTTGAAGTAGACTTGAACCTCCCCAAGTAGAAATCAAGTCATCTTCCTAAGATCTTCTAGACATGGGTAAATCTAGTCCAGTGCTGCCCAGCACCACTTTCTGTGGTGGTGGGACTGTTCGGTTTCTAACTGTGCCCATCCCAAGAGGCTATTGAGCACGTGAATAGTGTGACTGAGGGGCTAAATTTTTAACTTTACTGGATTTAATGAATCAAAATTTAAATAGCTCTATGTGGACAACAAGGTCTCTCTCTATTCATTAGATGGCCAAGCTCTGGTCCACACCTTTGTGCAGACTTAAAATCAGGTTCAGATTGCTGGCACAGAGCACAGTAACTTCCCTCCTAGCTATGCTAAAGGAAAATAACCTTTTTAAACAGTAATTTGTATTGGCTTATAATCTTTATTTCTGACATGATGGTGAATATCTTAGCTTAAGACTTGTATTCCCACATTAGAGCAAGTCGTACCCAAATTTGAAAGAGAAATAACCTAGGAACACAATTATGACAAAAAAAAAACCATCACTTTACTGAAAGGATTCTTCACTGATTCCTTTGCCAACTCCTTGTGAAATTATCATTTAATTCCTAAAATTCCCATTTACCTATACTTTTCCAAAGGGTGTCTACATTTGGAAAATCAAGATGTATTACTTGACAATTATAGCTCATCCAAAATATTTAAATATTGTGGTTGAGAAAAGAAATTAGAGCAGATATACACCATAGCTACTCAAAAATCCTAATTGTTGCAGATTTACTTCAGTTAAGAACTTTACTTAAAATGCCTGCATTTATGTCCTTATTGATAAACTAGAACTCATTTGCAAACATCAAGTGGCATTAACCCTGAACACTTGAAACTACACAAGCCACACTGCACGGTATAGCACTCTGTTTCCGCCACTCCCCAACCAGGCCCTCAAGCACACTGTTCCTGGTGCTGCTGACCCCCTCAGCTTCCCCGCTCTAAATAAGTGTGTGTCCCATTCCAACCAAGAATAGCAAGAACAAAGGAGAGAGAGAGTCTTTCCCACAATCTTTAACTGGATGGTTGAAAAAAGTATTGCTTTACTGTTGTAGTACTTCAAAGATTTCACATTTCTTAAATCATTCTGTCTTTACAAAACCCGCATGAAATAAACAGGTCATAAATTCTTTACATTTGGGGGTTTTCTGTTTCATTTTGCTGGACCAAACTATTTTGTGACCTAAAGTTTTTTGAAAAATCACTATGTTATAGTATCTTGCCTCCTAAATCCTAAACCAGCGGAGAAGAGGATGCTGAATACCTAGATCTGCCACCACTTTTTATAATTAAGGATGTGTTCTGTAGGTGTATGGAAAGGAAGGACCCAAGGAATGTGCCCCACGCTTGGCACAAAGAAATACTCTGCTTCACCTTCGACATTTTGACTTGTTGGTCAAATACTTTGTGGTATCCATGCATTTCCAAACTTCACGGACAAAATCCCGGAAATTAACAGGAAATCTTGTGTCAACCACACAAACCTAAAAAAAAAAAAGATTAGGGACTGGTGTACCATTTCTTTAATGAAAATCATGTATTAGCAGTTAATCATTTATTAAGGAATAACTGCTAATTCAGGAGTGGGTGACCCAGAAAAAGAAAACATCAGGAAACCCTCCGATTAAAGAGAAATTCGTAGAGGTACAATTGAATATTGTAATCAAGGTGTTCGCTTCTCACCTGAAAGATTACATTTCATCCAGCCCATCTTCACCTGCTAAACACGTCATCATCCTCTTCACCACCCGAATGCCTTCTTCCTGCTACTCAGTAATTCCTTTCCAAGGAAGGAGGGTCCATGGTGGTCCATGCAAGTGCAGCTTGCCAAGTCTTCAACCCCCAGTTTCATCCTCCTTGCCATCTGGGAAAGGCACACTACTGGGAAAAGGTCAGCAGTGGTTCAGAAGACAAGCTCCGAAGCCACAAAATAAAGTGGGTTCCAATCCTGTGACTGTCCCTCACTAGCTAGGAGAAAATGGGCGTGTCACTCAACCTCTCTGAGCTTTAAATTTCTCATCAGTCAGATGGCACTTATCTACCTTAGCCAATATCCTATTGGTTTCAAGTAGCCAAAACCTCTTTGATTTGATAAAAATGAGAAATTTATTGGCTTACATAACCAAGTAATTGAAAAGGCAGGGTTACACATGGCCTCGGGATGACTAGTCTCAAACATCAGGCTGTCTGACCCTCTCACTCTCTGTCCCCACGTTCAGTCTTCCCTTGCTTCTCTGCCGGCTCCACTCTCTCAGACTGCCTTCCTCCACGTTGCCCCAGAGCACAGTCAAGCTCACACTACCCAACTCTACTACCCAAAAGCAACCGATTGTTCAGCCCTCTAATCTCAAATTAAAAACAACACCAGGAATCACTGATAGCCTGGGGACCAGACCGAGAAGATGCCAGCCCTCATTCAAGCCTTTAGATTAAAGTTTAGGGAGAAATGCTTTCTGGAAAAAGGCGGGGTGATATTCTAGGTAGTCAAAAATAAATAAGTAAATGTCCACTGATTAATGATCCCTCAAGGTTATTGTAAAGATTAAAGAATGTGTATAGAATACTTAAAACTCAGATAATGTTATCATTATTATAGAAAATTCTTATGCAGAAATCAGGGAATTGCTAGAAATATGTAAAACCCATTTTGTTCTTGTATTTCACTCCAATTGTTGAACTGAAATGAGACAAAAACTAGGTTGGAATTCAATAATCAATATACAAATTGAAAAATTAACCAACCAAACACATTTTATGGTGATACTATATGACACTTTACAAATGCTTTCGTGTAAACAGCCTGATTTCATCCTTACATATTAGGAGGATAGAGAGAGATGTCTACCTCTATTTTCTAAAAAGAAACTGAAGCAGGTGAGAACCTTCTTCCCTTTAGGTACGCACTCCAATGTGCCCCTCAGGCGGCCTTCCTGTCCATTTGTCCCCCAAAGACGCCCTTGCTGTGCATTTCACATTTCAACTGCGGTCCATTCTCCAGCCTCCAGCGATGACTCTGTGTTGGACCATGTCTCCCCCGTGGACAGCTGTCCTGAGGAGGAATGTCAAGTACCTACACATCTGAAATCCCAGCGTGGAAAGTATTAATGCAAAGAATTCTCTTCACTCTGACAATGACACGGGTTTCCCAGGAACTCATTAGTGAATTTATTGTTCAACAAGGTGAACACCTGGATCTGACAGAGGACTATTGAAAGGGCAGAATATTAAATGAAGATAATACAGCCTTTCAGTCTTGTAAGAGTTTTTGGATACCACTGAGTCAAGCAGTGTATGGTGATCACTCTATAAGCAATAAAAATGCAGCAGTTAAAAAAAGCTGTTAGCATTCATGAGCAGTCGCATCTGCAAGATCTTTGAAAATGGAATTATATTTTATGTGTAAAGTTTAATCACAGTTATGATTTAGCCCATAAAGCCTGTAAGATAAGCAATACATCCTATGCATCAATAGGCAAGGGAGAGTCAAGGAGGCTCTGAAGAAATACTGAAGATGCAGCAGCAGATGCGACCACTGCCCAGCAAGACGAGTGGGGGCTCCAGAGTCAGGCAGGATGACCTCGCAGTCCCTGCTTGGCAACATGTAAGCTGGTCGCCTTGGGCAAGGTGCTTCGTCGTGGGCAGGGAAGCTAAGCACCTTCCCTGGGACTTGGTTTCCCCAAATATAAAGCATGGATAATTGTAATAGAAGGTCATATGTTGTTCAAACTGGGGAATTTTGAAGGGTGAAAGGGGACACTGTAATAATTACCCCAGGACACCAGGAGTTAACCGGCACTGTCTGGAAGCCAGGAAGTATGGAGAATCTATCAGGATAATTGAAAATCAATGCCTAACACCACAGAGTTGTTGACTAATAAAAACGAAATACACAAAACAAGTTAGCGTGTGATAAACACTGGGTAAAACCAGTGTCTTTCCAGCCTTTCCTTCTCTTTCTTTCCTCTTCCTCTGAGGGATTAGAAAAACAGTTTTATGTGTATGTTTTTTTAAAAAAGGGATCAGAAGGACACAGTTTGTTAGTACTCATTACTAGGTAGTGAAGAGATTGTCTTGCATCTAACAGTATTTATATTCTATCTGGTCACTAAAATATTATAAATTACAATTTACCTTATTTTAGCAATATATCCTCCACGATGCAGAAACCTAATCACTCTTATTGAGCACTACTTGAATAAATGAGTCACACATCGCTCTTTTTCTGCTTGTCTCTACCTTTTACCATGTGTTAGTGGAGAGAAGACAGGATTTGTAACCAAGAAGATCTCGATACCTGGTCCCACCAGTTATATGATCTTGGGAAAGTCACCTAAACTTTTTGCACCTCAATTTCCTTTTTGCTAACCAGCAAGACTGGGATCTTTGAGAGGCTCACAAATACCTAGTACCTCACCTGACATATAGTAAGTGCCGAGTTACATCAGTTTCTTCCTTCTTTCTCCTTCCCTTATGATGTTCCCGTTTGACCCCTAAGATGCAAGCTCTCTTGGTCCCAGATATACGCTTTTTAGAAGCTCCTGCTGTGTACAAATGGTTCCTGGTCATCATAGGCTGCATTTAAGGTAAACTGGCCAGTCCAAAACTATACAAACTAGTGATTTACAGTCACATTTCAGAAATTTAATTATGAAAATATGGAAAGAAATTCTGGCACAAACCTTGGAATCCTTTCATAAAATTCAAAATTTCTCATACCTACCAGTAACCAGAAGAGGGCGCTCTAAGATTAAACTAAAACTACAGCCTTCTTAAAGCTAAAATTATCAAATTTTCAATAAGCAAACTCGGAACCAAAATTACCTAAATTATATAATAAATTCAGAAAGACAGCAAAAATTGAATCTCTATCCAGAGGTTTAAATATGTAATAATTTATCATTTTCCCAAAACAATAAAACTCATTTTATTAACATGAAATGCTTTCTTTGAATGCATGTTATAGAACAGCATGTCAACTCATATATGAGAATATATACAAGTATTTCAAAGGCATCTCAGTGTAACAGGATGTGTCATTTTTTACGTTTACGAATGTTAGGGAGTGTGGGGTTGTTTTCCTTTATGTTGCATCCTTCTTCCAGCTTAGTTTCTCCTGGTTGTTCAAGTTTAAGGGCACATTCCTAAGGTTTTACAAATGCTCAGATTTGTGAATCTCAGAAAAATTGGTTTTTTATCTGTTGATGGTCAAACCTAACTGGCTTTTAATTTTGCTGGAAGTTACATCTACCTATCCATCTATGTATCCAGCCACCATTTTGTCAGTCACACCTTGTAACTATGTACTGGCAATTTATCAGAGATCAACCAGAAATTATGGAAACCATAATTATTTCACAAGTCGTTTTCAGCATAGTCACATACACAACAGCAGCAATGGAAGATCCAGTTATGAACTGCTCCAGTCCGTTTAATGAGCTGAAACATGAAAAGGAAGAAAAGTGAAACCCCGTTCAATCAGTATTATGGCCTAACCACACTTTCTACAGTAAAGTAAAATAAGGGATTGGTGGGGGTTAAATAAAGTTCTGCTGCTCTCTGTGTGGCTCTTGAAGCAAGACTGCCCCCATCTCAATTCTGAAATGAAAAGAATAACCACCATCCTGCGAGGCTGCTGTGCAGACTGAAATAATACACGTGGGAGCTCCTCAGACAGTGTCTGCAACACAGAAGGTCAGTTCTGTTCTAATTTTCCAAGTCCTCCGTTACTGAAGTTTTTATACCAACCACAAACAGAAAGCTCTACTGATCAGACTCCCACACCAAAGCTTCGTCATATACAGAATAGTGCATGCTGATAACAACAGCAGGACATTGGAGAATTCTAATAAAACCTAACACTGTTTTGAGCAGTTTCCCAGTATTGTACACCGTAAGTGGGAGTTAATTCACACATCAGAAATCTTTTGAGCGAGGTCATCGTACTGTCACCCTTTTACCCCTGAAGGCAGGCGTGGCTACTTGATTTATTCAAAACCACAGAACTAGTGATCAGCAGTTTGACCACAAAAGCCAGAATTCTTAGCTATTGCCCTTTATTGCTCGAGTATATTCAGAAACACAGAATTTGCTTATTCATTATTTGCAGTAGAGTTTCAACTCTCAAAACAGTTTAACAAATTGATAAACAAATTGATTGTATATATGTGCCGACTCTGCTAATTTGATTAACCTCAACGTCACAGTCGCTAACCCTAATTTTTCAGATCGAGGTTCTTGTACCATCGTGACAATTTTGTACTAGAAAACAGAAAATCTAATAAACAAGTAAATTAAAAGTGAAGCTATGAATGTATAGACATGGTCAGAGTATTTTATGCATAAATGAGTAAGGACAGTCTCTGTATTCATTACTGGTTAAAATTCAGCAGAAATTCTTTGCAAAATTAACTCGTTTTGTTGAACGATCCTGAAAAGTAGGTTGAGCAGTAGTTGCTTCCCCACAGTCAACTATCATTAACTCACTGAATGTTTCAAACCTACCAGTGTTTTAACAAACATTGTTTTATTCGGATGTCTCTGTGTTTTGGACCAGAGATGTCCTTCTGCATCGCTGAAGTCCACTCAAATGATGGCCAGGCTCAGACCCAGTCCTCACCAGCTCCATTGGGAAGCCTCTACCTGGCCAGTCATGCTCTCCACCTCCTACTTTACAGTGTGATTGCACCAACACCTACTTACAAGACATCATGTGTGCCAGGCACTGTTCTAATCAGACCCTAAGCCATTTAAACCTCACAGTAACTTCGTGAGGGGTGTATTTTTACTAACCCCATTTTATAGCTGGGAAAACAGAGCCATGAGTCCATTAACTTGTCCCAAACTAGTAAATAACTAATAAATAGCAGAGGCAAGATTTTAGCCCAAAAGTCTAGCTCCAGACGTCATCCTTTGAACCACTATGTTACCATTCTCACTACCTCCCAAGCTGATTTCCTAAAATGCAGATCCCATTACAGAAAATTAAATAGAATTTCTTGGCTTTCCATGCAAGTTCCTTCACAATCTGTCTGGCAAATTGTCCCTACTTCTTCCACTACTGCTCCCCAACCTCCACTTCACCTGAGCTTTTATCAAAGGTTTCAGCCACTCCGAACTTCTAGTTCACGAATACCCCATGTATCAAGGCTTTGCAAACCTGTCTCCACTGACTAAAGTGACCCTTCAATTTCCTTTGCCTGGCTGCCATTCTTCAAGTCTGGAGTCAAAATTCCCATTAGGAAGTCTTCCTGGAGTATCCTTGATGAAGTTAATCACTTCGCTCCTAAGCATTTGATTTATGTATGTATGTATGTATGTATTATTTGTTATCACACAGTTGTGTTACAATTTCTTTATTTCGATGCTGAGAGTGTTGCTTCCTGATAGTAAAGTTGCTATCTTTCCCCCTTAGTGTCACTGGTACTTATCCCACACAACACTGATAATTGGCAACTTTGAGCAGAGTGCTTACAATGTGCAGCAAATTCAGTGTTTTTATATGAGCTCCCTTAAGTATTACTAACCTTTCCAAAGGTAAATATCATCCCCTTTTACTCATGAGGAAACTGAGGGTCAGAAAAAGATACAAAATGCTTAGGTTCTACACACAAAATAAGTACACACACAGGAAAAAATGTCTAATGTCCATGTAAAACAAGTTCACTGACAAGAACTTTTGCAAATGCTCTAAGCATCGTTCTCTACAGAAAGTCCTCAAAGAGCTATTTATACTAAGTGGAAATATTGTCATAACTGTCTGAAAATTTGTATTACTCAGTTTGACAATAATACTAATAGAATACCAAGTACATATAAGGAATTAAAGTTGAAGGGAAACCCCCAACAAAAAATAATGATGCAAACCACAAAGTTCAAGTCCTTTGAATCATGGGAACAGCATAAGAGAGCACTTACCAGGGAATTATCGGTACATCTCTGTCATTAGAAGGCCTGAGGACTTGAGCTAGCCATCAGAATCAGTAACTATTATAGAAATGACTTGAGGGCAGAGACCACATCTTAGCCTCTCTATTGCATGCAACATACATTTTTTTTTTATTACAGGTAAGGTAAAAAGAAATGGCTAGGAGAGTTGGTTCAGTATTCTTCCTTCTTCTTCCTGGAATGACATCAAAAGCTCCTCCTGAAAGTCTGCAGTTTATTCATTGCTTATTCATTCATTCATTCGTGCTTTCCCTCAATAAATATGCAGTTCCCGCTGCATGCCAGGCGCAGCCCCAGGTGCCTGAGGTGCAGGGAGAGCAAGGAAACAACATCCTTGCCCATGCAACGTGTCCGTGCCCTTTTCCTGAGAGGTAAACTCTCCTGTGGCAGCTCATCACATTAAGATTTTTGTTTATCCTGCTTTTGATTTTGCTTAATGAAAATCCTTAGTAGCTGATAAAATAATTGAACTGAGTTCCAATAGTATCAAATACCTCTTGGACGTAGAAGGTTAAGATCCTTCGTTAATATAACCAAAAAGAAGTCCTTTAAAACCTTGAACTCTGTGATGTATTCTCAAAATGTCATGCTCACATTTTCTAAATTGACAAAACAGCAAACTTGGGACACAGCCATACAAAGAAAGAATCTGATCAGGGGAATGGGAAGTCTGCCTTCTTTGCAAAGAAAAGGAACGGGAGAATTCCCGGAGTTCCATTTGAATAGCCAAGAACCAGCAGAACCAAACATATAAAATACCAAAGGCATGATTTTTGTCCCCGAATTATAATAATAGTGCTTCCTTCCAAGTAAAATAACAATTTTCTGTAGCAATTGACACACCTCTTGAATAATTCCTTCCAAAATGGGAATATATGGCCCCCATCCGCCCCGAGGACAGAATGTGTCACAGGTAGAACGCAACTGGCTGGAAGTTACTGCAGGATGGCTCTGCCTCTGGATCACCATTTATAGACCTGACTCACCGTGTGCCCTCACACACACTGTGTCGCTTCCTTATTTATAACATGGGGTTTACAGAACTTGTTAGTAAAAATGTGCGAATCCTCATGTAAAATTTAGTACATGACACCTCATGCTCAGAGTTGTCACATTATTACCCAAATTGGAACTGGCTTTGTGACAGATTTCAAACACCAGAATCCTGCAAAACAACTGCAACAAGTCTGTACATTCCCAGCAAACCCGAAAGTACATTCAAAGTATTGGTACATCTGGTTTTTCCCTAGGGCGGCGGCAGCAGCTGCTCACATTGCTGTGGAGTCTGAAGTGACAGCCCCCTCCTGGCTGGCAGCATTACTGTCATTCAGGAAAGAGAACACAGAGCCCATGGCCTTTCTGTCTTTGAGGAGCAGCTTACAGGCATCTTACCTAATGGCGTATCAATCAGACAAGAAATGAGAAACTTGCAAAGCAGGAATGCCTTCTGCTGCACGTGGGGGTGCAACCATCCCTGTTGGGACCAGGCAGGCCCAAGAATGAGAGAAAAATGCATCTGAAATCCCCACCTCCTTAGATTTTCATTTACAGGAGACAAGCAAACCCAGAAACAGAAAAATGAGAGAGAGACAGACAGAGTGAGAGAGAGAGAGAGAGAGAGAGAGAGAGAGAGATCTTACTTGAAGTTTGAGGAAACCTAAGCAGACTACATTTTTCCCTCCTTTTTCTGCAGCTTTTTTATACACAGGATTTCCTGGTCACATCAGGAGGACTCTGTGTAAATCTGCCCCCTTTGACTTAGTGGCAAGAATCATTTCCTGTCTGGTCCTTTCAAGGAAGATAAAAAGACCCCCCGCCCAAACAGCCAAAAATGGAAAGGTACACACTATCCCATGAAATTCAATCAGGAAACATTTAGAGAGAGACAAGCATTATTCTATAATTCATTCAATACTTCACTGCTTCTGTTTTCTTTTGTAATCTTCTTCAGGTTAAATACACACTTAAATGAAATACACTGGCATTTCCATTTTGTAATCATTGTTCAAAGTAAACTCACTTCTTAAAAGATTTAGGTCTTCTATCAAGCCCAAGGTACACTTTTCTGTTTATTGTGAAAGAAGAAAATCTTCAGTGTAGTTTAAGAAACAAAAAAAAGTTGTAAAGTGTTTTTCCATACCAGAACAGAAAACATAAATAAACGCATGGAACTAGATGAGTCGTTTGCCTTCTAATCTAATGAATCTCTCTCTCTCTCACCCTTTACTCTTGCTCTCTTGCTCTTACTATATCTAACTTACATTGAACACTTTCACATCAGTTCTGTTCAAATCCTTTGAGCAGTAGCCCAAAGGTTTCAGCCATTTCTGCGTACTTGAAATTCTCTTGGAATTTCTCTAGCTCAAAATTCCTTACAATTGTTCAGTTGCTCACTGCTTATTTAAGCAAATGGTCTCTCTCTCTCTCTCTCTCTCTCTCTCTCTCTCTCTCTCTGTCTCAACGTATCTAAGCGGTACTACTGTTTAATGAAACACTCTTTGGGAAATGCTGTTCTAAATTAAGAGCTTTGTAAGAATTTAGTTTCTTTTCATTACACCACATATTAACATTTTGTTATAAGCAAATGTGTGTATTAACACTAAGTATCCAGACTCTAGCTTCCCAGTTTTGCTAGCAAGGCAAGGATGAGTATCTCACAGGATCATGTAATGTCAGCTTGCTTACATTTTTGGTTTTTCATTTAAATCAGCAGAAGACAGAAGACTAAGTGCCTCCAATATTCATATTCAGATGAGCATCATCATAACTAAAAGCTTTGCAGATATTCAAGTGCTATAGTCCAATGTCTGTGCCCCCACCCAAAACTTACACACTATGTTGAAATCCTAACCCCCAAAGGTGATGGTATTAGAAGATAGGAACATGGGTGGATCCTAAAAGCTGAACCCTCATGAATGGGATGAGTGCTTTATAAAAGAGGCTCCTGAGAGATCACTGGCCCTTGCACCAGGTAAGGACACAGCAAGAAGGTGCAGCTGAGAAACCAGGAAAAGAGCCCCCACCAGAATGCAACCACGCTGGCACCTTAACCTGAGACTTTTCAGCCACCAGAACTGTGAGAAATAAATTTCTGTGGTGGACAAAGCACCCAGTCTGTGGTATTTTGTTGTACCAGCCAAACGGACTAAGATTGAAGTCATAAAGAAAGCAAGAGAGAAAGAGGTCTGTTGTAAAGGAAACTCAAAACTGCTGTGCACCACAGACACGTCTCAGAGATTTATAATGCATCATCAAGTATTAAAAACAGTAGCAAAGAAACTACTTTCATTCCTTTTAACCCTGTGTTTCCCAAAGTTCACAAAGAAACTTAAGAAAAAAAACTTAACATCCTCCAGAGTCTGTGTTCCTTATAACACCCTTTAAAATTCACAAATTTAGAACAATTATAAACTACACTAGAAGAAAACTTATAATAGAATTTAAAAATTTGGCATTAATTGTCAAAGTAAAAAATTATGTATATTTTCCCCCAGCTAGCCACTGCATTAGGCTGCTATGCTCTGATTCCTATAACACTTGTCACTACTTTACATTATGACTCCAAGTTTGACCTAAGGGACTTTATTATTCTTCCATACATGTTCTTCCACCAAAGGGACTGAATGATTCTACCACTGCCATGAACACCTACTTCAAGTGATCCAAACCTCAAGGCCTAGGCTTTATCAGAGAATGAGACGTCAATTAATACCCCACTCAGTCCAAACTATTTATGGAATCAACTATCCATGAGCTATTTCAAAGTGGAAACACTAGAGTAAATTTTTCAGACATCAGGCTGGCTACTTCACTTACCATTCCTTAACCCACCTCACAGCTTAGCCCCTTTCTAATTCACCCAGCTCCCATCATACAGCCGTAACTCTCTTCTGGGGAAACTTGGTTTATAAAATAAATGATGTGTGGTATTAACATATTTTGTGGCCGTCACTTAACCACGGAGATTTTTTAAGACAGGATCCTTTGCCTCAATGAGCTCAAACCCTGAAGATGAAGAGAACGCACAGACAAATGACTGAAGAGAGTAATAAATATCATACAGACACACTTCAGAGATATTGCTGGCTCAGTTCCAGGCAACCACAATAAAGCAAGTGTGGCAATAAGGTTAGTTGTGATCTTTCTGCTGGTGGAGGGTCTTGCCTTCATTTTGTAAAAAGCACAATGTCTGTGAAGTGCAATAGAGCGAAGTGCAGTGAAACTAGGTCTGCCTGGCCTAAGGGGTTACCGGAAGCTGTGTGTGAGCACCGTGGGGAGTGACTCAGCCTTGGGTACTTCTAAAAGATCCACAGAGGAGGTGCAGTGTGAGGCGGATCTTGGAGACAGAGGCATAAAGCATGAGTCTGGATTGGGGATTGTCTGCATGGTTGAGATGCAGAGCACAGGTTAAAATTCACAGGAGATGCGAATGGAAATGTAGGTGAAGGGTATAGATGAGAACGCCCCTCTGCCAAACTAAGAGATCTAGACTCTTCCCTGAAGGAGAAATCGCCTTGGGAAAGCTTTACCCAGAGAAGTGAAATGATGAGGTGCTGTTCATCTTCTTTACACAGCTCATCAAAGATAATTAAAGGTTTTCCCTTCTTACTGCCTCTGACACTGACGTGCTCTTATGCACACAGCAGAAACAGAAATAAAATGTACAGTCTCTCATCCCCATCTCCAATGGGAGTGAATTCCTTTTGATTAAAGCTCTCAAATAAGAATTTCCACCCTATTTTGCTCTTAAAGAAATATACTTCTCTCAATAGTTTTTATGTGGAAACTACCAGTAAGGTGCAGCTTTGCCTTCATTCAAGTTTCCTTCTGATTCTAAAGGCTATAACTATCAGTAGGGGTCCAAACTGTCCCCTCCTTCTATGACAAAGCAGCCTCACTGAGATCAGAAAGCCACAAAACCTGCACTGGGCATAGGTACTCCTAATAGATTTCAGCCAACATATAAACCAATTTTGTGACACAGAAATGCACTCAGGAATGTACCTTTGAAAATCCTTTTCTTTCTATTCTGTCCTGGTCAAGAGTGAACTTTTAAAGCATTACATAGTCCTAGAGCAATGAGATTTAAAACAGCAAGGTTTGATGACAGATTCAAAAGGATAGACTGGTGGAACCTGGCCATTATGGGAAAGGAACCATGTCACAGAGCCATGAAGTGCAGCCTTAGGAATGTGGACAGAAGCAGAGGGGTCACAGAAGATAGAACCGATTATCCCAAATAAAGAACCATGTCCTCATCTCACTTCCTTCACTGTCCATGCACAAAATGGGAGTGGGGGCAGTGCCTTCCTCATGGGGTGTGTGTTGGGGCTGAAATGAGGTCACTGCTCAAGCCAAGCACTCGAGGAACGGGACCGTGTTTTACACGTTTTAGTTTTTCTTGCTGAATAACTGTAATCAACTTCTCAGCTCTTTTCACCACTGACTTACGGCACCACACGCCCTCTGCTGTTGCCCCACGAGTCAGTGTATGTGTCTTCCTTGCAACGACAAGTCCTGATTCTAGAATTTTCTGTGTGGTCCATCATGCCCCGAAACCATGTAATTTTCTTGCCCTCATATTCAAGTACTATGAATGATAAAGGTGTTCAGTGATGTAGCAGTCAGTAAAGGTCTATTAATTTTCTACTCTAATGTTAGTTCTTTTCTCCCTGTGATTGTCCACATCACTTCTTTCCCCTAAAATCCTCCTCCTGGCATTCTCCACTGTCCCTGTCTGGGCTCCTTACCTTTCCGGGCCATGTCCTTCGGCCTTTCTTTTCCTTCCTCTCACTAGCAGAGCACTCCCCAGACGAGAATTGCTGCTTATTTTCTTCCTTCCTTGAAAAGCCCATCTGTCTCAGGTCTTTAGCCATTGTTTTTTTTTTTTTTTTTTTGGTGAATGATTTACCCACTGACCCCTGACCCCATCCAGTCCCACATTTCTTCCTGTTTTCTAATGGTGACACCGTCTGACCACCCTCTCACTGGGAAAGGATAAGCACTGAAGTCTCCATTTCCTCCCAAGACTTGTCCATTCTCATCACAGGACCTTCTCAGTTGCACTAACTCTGTAGACCCTCACTTCATTCTTTCCAGTCTTCCAGGGGTTTTTCCCCCTCTGTCACTCAAGTGCGGGTTCTGTGGCTATTTCCTCTGTATTATCACAGGGATCTGCTCCTTCCTCGCAATGAAGCAGGCAGATACCTGAGTCAGATTTTCTTCTCTTTGACTAAAATGACTCTCATACTATGTAGGACAGTTCCCAGTTTCAAATTCTTGAATTTTAGAAAAATTATCAGTTAGTATCACCTTTTCCACTCATTTAATTATTCACATTTTCCTCTGAACTGTTCTTTTTACTTTGCATCAGTTCTATGTCACTTATTTGAAGAGCTTCATCTAAAGCAGCCTACAAATATCATCTCTTTTCCTCATACTCTTATTCTTTACAATCCAATTACAAGACCTTGCAAAACTTCATTACTGATTTGTAGTCTACAAATAGCACTATTGGATGCCTGAAATGTATCTAGTCCATTGGAGGAACTGAAATGTAAATTTTAGCTGATTTTAATGGGCACCTGCGGCTAATAGCTACTGTATTGAACAACAGGGTCTAAATCTAGGCGCTAGGCTATAAAATGATACTGTAAGAGTTCAACCCATTAAAACCCAATACACTTTTCAAGAACATGGAGAAATATGTGAGACCTGAAAAAATGTTA
>VMDR010021530.1:0-16779 GCA_007922815.1 Macrotus californicus | reverse complement strand
TGACCTTATCTGGGAAGCATTTTATCTGCCCTTCCATTCTAAATGAAAGCTTTGCTGGAGTAATCTTGGATGTAGGTCCTTGCCTTTCATGACTGTGAATACTTCTTTCCAGCCCCTTCTGGCCTGTAAGGTTTCTTTTGAGAAATCAGCTGACAGTCTTATGGGCACTCCTTTGTAGGTTACTGTCTCCTTTTCTCTTGCTGCTTTTAAGATTCCTTCTTTATCTTTCATCTTGGGTAATGTAATTATGATGTGCCTTGGTGTGTTTCTCCTTGGGTCCAACTTCTTTGGGACTCTCTGAGCTTCCTGGACTCCCTGGAAGTCTATTTCCTTTGCCAGATTGGGGAAGTTCTCCTTCATTATTTGTTCAAATAAGTTTTCAATTTCTTGGTCTTCCTCTTCTCCTTCTGGCACCCTATGATTCGAATGTTGGAATGTTTAAAGACATATGGAGGTTCCTAAGTCTCTCCTCATTTTTTTTGAATTCCTGTTTCTTCATTGTGTTGTGCTTTAATGCTTCTTTCTTTCTTCTGGTCCACACCATTGATTTGAGTCCCGTTTTTCTTCCTATCACTGTTGGTTCCCTGTATGATTCGCCTGTGCTATTTCTGCCTCTGGAATCCCCCAGACCTCTCCTCTCCATTCTTGTATCCAGAGATTTTTAGTTTACTTCTATCCAATCTTGTCTCATTTTCCATTCTCTTCTACCCAAGACATCAGCAAATATTTATGGGGCATCATACAAACTCTAGAAGTCAGTGAGCCCTGAGTCCTTCCCTCAGCGACCTCCCACTCTCCAGAGGTGGTGCAGCCTTCCCCTCTTCCTCCAGGCCTCTATTCAACCCTGATATTTAGCCTTCCCTGAGGCTCAGCTCCACCTGGGTCCTCACCAGCTCAAATGCCATCTCCCCTGCCTTTACAGTATAAACTGGCTCTAAAATACTTGTTGTTGGCAAAGAAAAGTTGAAGTGAGAAATTGGATCTAAAAGATGATCCCCAACCTCCCTCTGCTTACTAATACTTCTGCCCTTAACCACCTTCCTCCCACATGACTGTGCTGGTTCTCTGAGCACTGAAAAGGATGCCATCTCTTATCCTTGAGCCAGCGCTGAAAATGGAGCTGGTGTTGTGACAATGGGTGAAACAAATTCTTTGGGAGCAGTTCTCATTCATTCCTTGGTTGAAAATACAGAGTATTTGAGCTTGGATTTTGGTCGCCCAGCTAACATCCAGGTACCATTCCTCTTTTGTGGCTGGTATTGTGTTCAGGTTTGCACAGTAATAATAAGCTTAACTAAATGTTTTTAAGAAGATAGGCTTTTTAAAAAGCACCAACCATCTGAAGTGGGAGATTCTTCCATCTTGGCTGCTCAATGGTGGCATAAAAGACTTTGGATTAATGTACTGATTCATGATCATAGACTCTGATCCTTGCCTAGGCACTGATGACTCCCAGACCTCTATCTCCTGCCCTGAATACTCTCTTGACCCTAGATTTATTCAACCAACTGCCTTCTTGAGATCTCCACTTGTTTGTCTAACAAGCACCTCACATTTTTCAGTTTATCCTCTGTCATGTTACTAGATATTAATAGCCATCAGTTTTCTCATCTAAAAATGGGACCCACAGAACAACTGCCTGCATCATGGGGTTATAGAGAGAAATAAGAATATGCTTGCAACATGTTTATAAAGGAGATAAATATATAGTAAATGCTTCTCTCAGTCTGGGTTCAATCAGGAGTCAGAACCACACAGTAATTTAAGTAGGGGATGTTTAATATTAAAATTAAGACTTCCAGTAAAGATAGCAGCATAGGCAGACATGGCTCACCTCCTCGCACAACCACATCATAATTGCAAATAAAATATAGAACAACCATCATTCAGAACTGTCATAAATCAAGTTGAATGGAAGTCTGACACCTATGGAATTAAACACACCATATCCATCCAGACTGGTAGGAGGGGCCTGGACACAGAACTGGCTGGTCCCTCACACACGTGTGGTGTATAAAAATTTGGAAGGGATATATCAGAAGTGAGCAGTCCTAGCCCCACGTCAGGCCCCCCAGACCTGTGCCAGGAAGATAAGTGTCCACAATTTCTTGCCACAAAAGCCAGCGGGGATTGTGTTGGAGAAAGAAACTGCTGGAGCCCCAAGCAGTTCCTCTTAAAGCACCCACACATGGACTCATCTACTCAGACTCGCTCCCTCTGAGCTCCAGCATTGGGGTAGCAGCTTGAAAGGCACTAGTGGCATACAGGGAGAAACGGAAGTGTCTGGCTTCAAGGCAAGTGGAGGCCATTGTCCCTTTTCTAGACCCTCCCCCCATAGAGCTGGCAAGCTGGTGCCATATCTGAGACTCCATCAACCTGGCTAACACTGTTTGACCCACCTTGGAGATCCCCAGAGACTCCGCCCCACCCAATTTATGGACCCACACAAGCTGCTTTTCCATATGAATGGACGGTCTTGGCTTATGCTTCACAACTTCCTAAACCCTATCAAACAAGCAGTGGCTGGCTTCAGTGAGCCTCAGGCCCGGCACTAACAGCAGCCAGCCTAGTTTCATAGCTTGGCTTCACCTGGGAATGTCCAAGCCCACCATAAGTAGTAGCCATCTCAGATTGCTTTGTGGCTCAGGAAGAGTGACCCAGGAAAAACACAGGTTGGGGCTAATGTTGGCCTGCACCACCTGGGAAACCCCAGGGCCAGCACATCCAGTGGACAGTTACAGACAATGTCAGAGAACCATCACTCTGCCCCTGCACAGCTGATCCTTCACAAAGGACAGAGGTTGGTGGTCAGTGGTCACAACCAGTCCTTGCAGCTGACTGGCCTGGGTAAATCCCTCCCATTGACCTGCCAACAGCAACCAAGGCTCAACTACAAGAGGAAGGTGTACTACAAAAAGGGTGCACCTCGAGTACCCAGCTTGGGTGATAGGGGAGATTGTGCCAATGGACCCAAAGGATACTTACTACATTAAGCCACACTACCAAGATATAGAGTCAAAGTAGCTCTACTTACTACTTAGAAATAAACACAGAGAGACTGCCAAAATGAGGAGACAAAGAAACATGGCTCAAGTGAAAGAATGGATGAAAACTCCAGAAAAAGATCTAAATGAAATGGAAATAAGCAACCTATCATATGAAGAATTCAAAACACTGGTTATAAGGATGCTCAAGGAACTTAGTGAAGACCTCAACAGCATAAAAAAGATTCAGTCAGAAAGGAAGGATTCACTAATTGAAATGAAGAATAATTCACAGGGAAGCAACAGTAGAGTGGATGCAGCCAAGAATCAAATCAATGATTTGGAACATAAGGAAGCAAAAAACAACCAATCAGAACAATAGGAAGGAAAAAAGGAATTAAAAAAAATAAGGATTGTATAAGCAGCCTCTGGGACAACTTCAAGTGGTCCAACATTCACATCATAGGGGTGGCAGGAGAAAAGAAAGAGCAAGAAACTGGAAATCTGTTTGAAAAAAAGAATGAAAGAAAACTTCCCTAATTTGGTGAACGAAATAGACATGCAAGTCCAGGAAGCACAAAGAGGTTCCCAACAAGATGGATGCAAAGAGGCCCCACTCCAAGACATACCATAATTAAAAGGTGAAAGGTTAAAGATGAGAGAATCTTAAAAGCAGCAAGAGAAAAGCAGTTAGTTACCTACAAGGGAGTTCCCCTAAGGCTTTTAGTTGATTTCTCAAAAGAAACTTTACAGGCTAGAAGGGATTAGCAAGAAACATTTAAAGTCATGAAAAGCAGAGACCTACAGCCAAGATTGCTCTACCCAGCAAAGCTATCATTTAGAATTGAAGAGCAGATAAAGCGCTTCCTGGGTAAGAAAAAAACTAAAGGAGTTTCATCATCTTCAAACCATTACTAAATGAAATGTTAAAGGGACTTATTTAAGAGAACAAATATCAAAACTATGAACAGTAAAATGGCAATAAATACAAATCTATCAACAAAAAACAAACTGAGCAAACAAGGAGAACAGAGACAGAATCATGGATACAAAGAGCATTTTGATGGTTGCCAGATGGGAGGGGGTTGGGGAAGAATGGATGAAGAGGTGAGAGGATCAAGAAGTACAAATAGGTAGTTACAGAATAGCCATGGGGATGTAAAGTACAGCATAGGGAATAGAGTAGCCAAAGAACTTAAATGCATGACCCATGGACATGAACAATGGTGTGGAGATTGCCTGAGGGAGTGGGGGATGCTGGGTGGAAGGGGGGGGCAAAGGGAGAAAAATTGGGACCACTGTAATAGCATAATCAATAAAATGTAATTTAAAAAGATTAATTAAGCTATGATGAAATGATAAGATGTAAAGAAAACTCTATAGGGTGGAGATGAGAAAGGGTACCCAAGGACATATCCAAGGCAATGACCAGTTTTGGGTCTTCCAGAACCAGCAACGCTCCTCCAGTGCCCTCTACTAATAAACTTGACATTGTGCTCACCGTCCAGGACAACTGCTGAAAAGAATCCTTTTCACTGCTCAGCGGATACAGAAGTATGAGTTAGGAACTGGGAGCCAATACATTAATAACTGGCACAAGGCTCAATGAATAGTAATCACTTTGTGATGTGAGTTTTTAATTTTAAAGGGAAGGACAATATCTTATTCTGTATCTCTGACAAATTCTGACTGCCTCTTTATTACCACTCCCCTGGGCCCACAAGTCAGGGCCCTGGCTCCAAGCCCCCAGGCACCCGAGAATCTGCTGGTGAGCATCAAGAAGACAGAGCCCAAATTCATCACATCTGATAGCGACAATGCACAGGGAGAGCCAGGAACCCCTCAGACACAGCTGAGGACTGACAAACCAGAAGGAGGCAGAGAAATGAAGTGATAAGGTCACAAGACAAACGGGGGTCCACAAACCCAGAGCTTCCGGCATGTTCCAGTCGTGGCCTGCCAGCCACTTCCTCTTCCTACTGCTATGGGGCCTTAGTGGAGGGACGGGGCTTTGGCCCAGCCCAGAGCTTCTCTAGTGTTTTGTAGAGCAAATGACATTCAAAATATTTTATTAGCATGGATGACAACCCTTCATTTAGGATTTATCTATGTAATTATCTATTCTTTTTACTGCTGTTTATTTGAAATATCACCTTTCATTCATTTGTGATTTATTCAGGAAGTTTTATATTACCTCTCACCCATTCAGCACCGTGCTGGGAGTTCTGACTGTAATAATAAATTCAGGTAGACAATGAACCTGCCCTTGATTCCTGGTGAACAAAGAGGTTTTCCTTTCTTAAATAAAATTGGCTTCTTTCACCTAAAACAACAACAACAACAACAACACATGGACGCATAGAGAATAATCACCTACCCACCAGCAAATACTCACTGAGGACTTGTGTGACACACTGCTGTAGGAAGGACAGAGATAGTGTTATTTTGTTCTTGCCTCTGATGATTCACAATCATTCTAAGAAGGCAAGAGAGACATTTTCTGCCCTGGCAGAAAAAGGGAAATTTCTCAGCAGTCACATGTAATTTTTAAAAATCTATGAAGTAATATTAATCATGTCACAAAGGAATGAAGTATAAGTTTTTCTAAAACATGATTACAATCCTAATTAATATATGTCTGAAATAATTCCTCACATACTTGCTGAGTATCTGATATGTGCTCTACCCTGCACAGAGAAGTAGACCCAAATTAGGTGCTATACAGAGGGACAGCGAAGAGAAAACTCTTAGGACGCCTCTGGACACTTCTTTACCATGTTGTTCTTGAGATTAAAGTTCCTGAATGATTCACAGGGGAGAGGACCACATCCCACGCTCCTTTCACATCTTGAGTTGAAACATAGTAGCTTCAGGATGAAACAATACCTTTGATTAAATTTCATTCTATTACAAAGTATAATTAAAGTAAACCTCACTGATGTGTGCTTCTATTAAATTGGATTTTGTTACGTCTCTGAAGTCTGTATTTTCTCAATTTTAAACAAATGAAGTGTCATGAGATAAAACTTCTTCAGAAATACGTCAGAATTGACCAAGCAGGTTTGTGAGAGCTTTTCTATGCAATAATGCATTTAATATCTAAAATAAACATTAAATTACTAAAAGAAACTTACGCAGCAATAGGATGGGTCCTTCTCATGCTGGGGAGTGACAAAAATCGTACGAAGTCTTCCAGTATTAACCTAAAAAGGCAGCGGCTCAGAGCAGCGGTGTGGCTACAGGGCAGCACTCACAGGGAGTGAAACATGTCAGGTCCTGCAGAGTGTGGGAAATGAGAACCACAAGCAACCTGACTGCCCTAGGTTTCCTTTCACCTAAAGGAGAGTTTCATACATTTTAATAAAGTAAATCCAGTCAGCCATTCCAACTTAAAAAAGGTTGAGATGCATTTTATCAGGGTTTTAACATAAGGAATATCCATTCCGAAGAAAAGTGACAATATATGTCAAAATTGTTATTTAATCTGCTGTGAGATGTTATACATAGAAAACTGGGTTGTGTCCACATGTAATCACTAAATTGTTGAAAAAAAATTGCCCGTGCAGTCCTTGGGCTTAGATCTAAGTGCTCACAGAACGGAGGGGGGCAGCCTGTGCGAGAGGGGTAAAAGACCTTTGTGACTGGGCTCAGAGAGAAGGAAACCGCTTTCTGAAGGGGCGGGCAACAAGGAAAGGGGGACAGACAGAGCTGTCACTTTCTGAAATAGAGCCTCTTAGGTGTTATTGGATGGTTGATTCATTGCTTCCACATGAATATATAGCTTGGATTTCTTTTTTAATTGAGAACAGCTTCTTTCCTATTACT
This sequence comes from Macrotus californicus, assembly GCA_007922815.1. Lineage (NCBI taxonomy): Eukaryota > Metazoa > Chordata > Mammalia > Chiroptera > Phyllostomidae > Macrotus > Macrotus californicus. The sequence continues at coordinate 9,970 of VMDR010021530.1, read as the reverse complement.
CAACGCCTGGGTCCGAGGGGGCTCAGACCCCACCTGCCTATTCCGCTCCAGAACAATCCCACCAGAAAGTATTCTCATGCTGCCCAGAACTAGAGCTTCCCAGAACACTAGCAGGTGTTCCCTAGGCTGGCCCTGGCTTTGGACACTGGGGACATGGGAACCTGTGGGCTCTCTCAGCCAGGCTTCCTTCTGTGGTCCCTGATCTCTGCACCTGAGTTCCTGTGCCCACCTCCTCCTGCGAGAGTGTGGATGTCTGAGGCCGGCTGCTGCGTTTTGTGTCCACACCAGGATCTGTGCCAACAAACAGGTCCCCTCCAGGGACTGACTGTGGTGACCGCTTGCTGGGGCAGCTGAAACTTGTTGACTGGCCTTGTTTCAAGGACTCCCTGCAGGTTCTGTGGATCCCTCCTTAGACCGAATCACAGTTTAGGGTGCTCCCCCCCACCGTCGTCCCCTCTTTACCCCACCTTGGGGGTGAGACTCACCTGGCGGTCTGACAGCTCTCCCAGCCTTTCATAGCTCCCTCTTGTTCTCTTCAAACAGACGTGTTCCCTAATAAAATCCTTGCAACTTCAGTCTGCTCCTCAGAGGAGCTGGATCACAGAGACTCCGCAGTCCCCTCTCCTCCCAGTCGCCGCTGCCCCAAGCCCTGAGTCCTGGGCCAGAGAGCCAACCTCTCCCCTCCCTGGGGCCGCGCTCCCGCCTTAGACTCTACTTCTCCGGGTCCCTGCTCATCACACCTGCATGTCTGGACCATCGCTCTTGGTGACAAAGTTACACTGGGGGCAGAGGTGGGCCGGCAGTAGAGCCTTGTTTCCCATCACCGTGGACACTCCAAGCATCCAGCTCTGGGCAGTGTTTTAAAACGGCAGGTCAGCTGCTCAAGGGGCGGGTCAGATGAGAGCGGGCGGGGAAACTCTCCGCCCCTCTCCCAGAACTTCTGGGCAGGCCTCCTGCGGGCTCATCACCTCTGGCTGCCGCACAGCAGCAGGCCCAGGGGGCAACCTGCTTCTCTGACCGCTCAGGGGTCAAGGACTTGTGGGCTTCGACCTGAGGGTGTGAAATGAGAGAGAATGTCACCCTTTCTGAGCCCCAGTTTTTTCCTCCTGCGCACTTGGCACGCATCCTGAGCGAAGAGTGGGTTGGAGGGAGTGAGGGGAAGATAAGAGAAGGGGCTGCGGCTGGATGGGTCCCTCTGGGACAGGGAGTGGGGCAGGGACAGCTCTAGGCACATGTCACAGGAAGGAATGGTGGAGACTGGGCAGCAGGGACGTCGCAGGGCCGCATGGTGACCCCTTCCCCTAGCGGAGCGCGGATCCGCGGAGGGAGCAGATGCGGAGGGTTTGGTTGCCAGGTGACCCTGGGCGCAGAGAGAGGGTGCTGCGAGTTCTGCTGGTCCTCCCGGCCCCCTTCATCCCGACCCTTCACTTCCTCCCCTAACAAGGACTTCGGCTTCCTCCTCTCCTGATCTCCTGGGTCCGGCTCCAGGACGGCGCCCGAGGTCCCCTGCAGGCCCCGCAGAAAAGTCGGTAGACAGGATGGGGCTGGGTGCACCGGGCGAATGAGAGCTGCCAGAGCGGGGCCCCGACGCAGGGACAGGGCGGAGAAGGGGCTTCTCTCCTCCGGCTCCGCTGAGGACGCACAGCGGTCCCTCACCTCCCGGCTCTCTCGTGAGCTAGGTCTGCAGGTGTTGCCCGCCGGCCTTCAGCTTCTCTCCTCGTTTATAGTGCTGCTCTTGGGTTTCTTTAAAACTCCCCCTGCCCCCAGGCTCCCCTTTTCACTTCCTGCTCTTCAGCCCCTGAATGTCCGCATCTGCTGGCAGTTATCAGGGTTGCTTCAAAGCCCAGATGAACATGGGGATGGCACCTTGAGTTTCCTGGACCACAGTGCAGGTGAGAAATGCGCCCTCTCAGGGCCAAATGGAATAAGTTCATCGCAGCCTCATTTTGAAGATGGGCTCAGAGGACATTTGTCCTTTAAATCCAGTTGAGGAGGGACCCACAAAGACCATACTTTGAAAATTCTAGCAGGGAGGTTGCAGTAGTTTGGGGGAGAGGCCTGGAAAGCAGAACCCCATCTGCTGGCACCAGCGATGCTTCCTGGACCCCAGTTATGTACAAACAGCCTCCAAGGATTGCGGCACCACTCTCAGACGGCTGAAGGGCAAGTTCATGGCCTCCTTCACCCGTGCCCACCTGGGGGAGTTCCCAAGAACTGTTCTGCAAAGGTGCAATTTTTGTTTTGGTCTTCATCCAAGGACATGCTTGTTGCTATTAGAAAGGAAGGAAGGGAGGGAGGGAGGGAGGGAGAGAGGGAGAGAGAGAAACATCAGTTGCCTCCTGTACTTGCCTCGACTGGGGGATCGAATCTGCAACCTAAGTATATGCCCTGACTAGGAATTGAACCCGCAACTTTTTGGTGTACAGGGCGATGCTCTGACCAGCTGAGCCACCTGACCAAGGCTGAAAAGGTGCAGTTTGATGACCACTCGGAGAAGACATTTTGTCCCCTACTGTACCTCTAAAATCATTCACTACAAGGACATATATAAATCCACCTTCTTTGTGTGACTTCCCATGTGCCAGATATTGATAATGAAAAAAAAGGTAAGACTATTCTTATTCCTTTTCTTCAGAAGGTCAGTGTTCATTGGATGAAGCAGAGAAGGAAGCACTTGACTCTAGTCACAGATGGTGGGTACACAGGCCGGATTTCAGAGAAGAGGTCCATCAAGACCATTGAAATCAGTGTAGTGATCCTGGCGAGGGATATCTGAGCTGACCTATGGGAGAGAAATGGGATTTTTAAAGGGGGCAGGGAGAAGAGCGTGCCAGGGGGTATTGTGTGGCAATGGCCCTCTTCCTTGGCCCTTTTCCTCCCTGCTCACCTCTCTGCTCAGCACAGCTACAGCGATTCTCCAAATAAGGACTCAAAATGCTCACTTCGAAAAAAATCATGTTTGGTGCCTCTGCTTCTTCTGACCCTTATTTCTCATGTGTTACCCACATGCCCAACCCCACACTTCCAAGACTGCACATGAAAAATTGCATTTCTAAATCTCTTATTTGATTTGAATAATTTGCAAGTCAACGTGGTGAACATATTTCTCAAAATTTGCTATGAGAGATTAAGTAAAATTTAAAACAGACCCTGCCCCTAAAATTCACCCTCAAAGAGAAAGTAAGAGGATGATCATCCAGGCTTTTGACTCCTGAGTTTCCATATGCACCCTTCAACACATATTAGAACTTACATAAAACAGTGTAACAACTCTGTATTTCCTCCAAACAAAACATAGCTGCCTTCCTATAGCTGAAGATGCTTTCACACTGTCTCCAAAACAAGATGCACAGTTCCAACGATCATTGTATTCCTTGGTGACTGTATCATTATTCCTCAAAATTCATCATGGTTTCACTGGATATTCTCTTACCTGAAGACTAAATTATAAAATTGAACCTCAGTGATTCATATATAAAATAAAGGAAGGAGAGAAAAAGATCAAAATGGTATGTATCCAAACACATACATATTACAAGCAAAGAAAAAAAATATGCAGAGCTACCATCATATACTTGTTTCTGGAATTCATTGCAAGGTCAAAATTGAAGTCTGTGGCAGCACTTCAGTTAGTCTCAGCTCTGTATCTGAGCTGATGCTGAAGTGACCCAAATCCCTACATCCAAAAGAACTGAGTCCTCAAACATCCTGTCACATTTTTAGCTGCAGTAATTTTCTGTTTACCTTTACAATTCAGCCTGGAAGCACAAAGAGGCACCCATCAAACCTCCTGGGCTCCTAACATAGCTCTCCTTACCCATACCAGGTAGCAGCAACCCCAGGACCCTTTGGAAATCAGGATCAATCATGCTAGACAGTAAAGCAATCCCTTTTTATCTGCTGGTTTAGTGGAATAAGGAGTCTAAAATATTAAGGTAAAGTTTCATTTTCAGTTCAGTGGAATCATCGCTATTTCCCCTGACATTATCCCTTTGGGGACTAACCCTATAAATTAACGAAACTCTAAGTTGTGGGGACAAGAGGCAAAAATTCTGCAAGTGGGTTATTAGCTGTAATTGTCAAAGGAGTCACACCCAGTTCCACCCCTGATTCACAGACCAATATATTCTGGCTGTTGGAGAGACCACAATACCTAATGGTCTATGATTCAAAGCATATACTACATCAGGTAGAACAGAAACCATTCTTATCAGGTGTTCTCTTCCAACTGATGCCCCAACTGTAGCTAAGCCTTTCCACCTTTCAATTAGGCCAACCACTTTCAGGTGATGGGGTGGGTGGTAAGAACAGTTAATTCCATGGGTGTGAGCCCATTGCTGAACATCTTTTGCTGTGAAGTGAGCTCCTTGATCAGACACAACAATGGGTGGGTTGCTGACAGTGGATAAGGCATCCTTTGAGGTCACAGAGGGTGTTGCTGGAAGAAGCATCACAGGCAAGGAAGACAAATTTTTTCTGCTTCAGGACCACCCCTGTAGTGCTGCTGCTGGTTGCTGTTGCATGTTACCAGTGTATTGTGCAGACCCAGGTTCAAGTGTTTTCTTCAGTCAGCTGGTTATGAGGGGCACTTCGTGAGGCCACGGGTGTGGATTGAAGGAGAGGAGACAAAGCAACAGGAGTTCACGTCAAAGGAGTCTGAACACCTGCTTGTGTAATCTACTTACATCTTCCAGACTCACTCAAACTTGAACTCTGAGATACCATTTCCATTTGATGATAAATACTTCTGCAGATGCCCAGCTTTGTGGCTAGTTCTGTTCACGATGGGAAGCTCAAGACACAAGATTACCTAATGTCCAAATGTTAGGCTTTCAGTATCTTCAAAGGCCCTGTAGCAAGCCAGAAGCTACTCTGAGAAGAACAGTTATCTTCAGAAGAGGATATGGATTTTTCTCAAAAATCCTAGAAGTCAAGTTGTCATTCTCCCGTTTGTTCTTGTCAGAAGCTCCATACACCAACTCTATGTGCTACAAATACTTTATCACTGAACCAAGTGATGGAGTAACTTGTACTACAGCCTGAGCTGACTATACAGCCTCTTCTTTCTCTGGTCCTACCTGGAACTGGCATCCTCACGAGTGTCTCTTTAGATGGGTCAGCTGTGATGATATATGTTGCCTGCCAAAACCAAAGAGGCCTACCAAGAGTTATGTCCCTTTGTTCATAGTAGGTGGTACAAGGCACAGAAACTGCTCTTTTGCCTCGGATGATCTCTACATGCTACAGACTACTGAACCCCCAGAAACTACACTCGGGGACAAACCCCTGGATTTTCATGGGCTGTATCTCCCACAAGTGATTCACATATGTCTTAGTAAAGGTAACTAAAGTACTTGCCACTTTCTGCTCATCAAATTCAATCATGATATTGTCACCAATATAATGGACCAGTGGTATGTTTTGTGAAATGTCAAGAAATCAGTGTCTCTATAGACTATATTACGGCAAAGAACAGAATAGATCTAGCCCTGTGGCAATGCTAGTGGTAAAAGCAAACTTTCTGTGGTTTGTGCAAGTTAATATGAAGAGAAGGACATTAGCCTGATTAGAAACTGTGTACCAGGTTCCAGGGGTCATGTTAATTTGCTCCAGTATTTACATGTGAGCCTACAATTGTGATTAGAGCCCTTATCTGATTAAATTGATGATAGCCCACAGTAGCTCTCCATAATTCACCCGAGTTCTGTACATGCCAGCCTGGTGGGTTGACACAGTGGGTGTCACCATGCCCGCTGCTTTCCAGTCTCAGATTGTGGCATTCATCGATATAATTTCCCGATGGATGCCATTTGCATCTGGTTTGCTCTTGGTGGGGAGGGAAAATTGCAGGGTCTTCCATCTGTCAAGCATACACACAAAGTGTAGCTTTTTTGGCCAGTAAAGATACAAAAGCCACTTTTAGATGCAGTGGCTTTATTATGTACAGAGACAGTGAAAGGAAGAATGAATAGCCAATGGTGCTAGCTCCCTTTATCCTTGTCACACACAAACAAGGGACACTGAAATGACAGGGGCCAGGTGCCTGTAACAGGCTGGGGGATCCCCACTGCTGACAGGCCAGTGCTAGGGTGCAGCTAAGCAGTTTTAGAGTCTGCAACTCTGTTCTGAGGGGGAAAGCCTCTCACCTCATTGGAACACAGGAGGCAATGGTGGCCTCTCAGGAGCATGAGGAGGTGAGCGGGAAATGGCCCTCAGAGCAGCTCCCATCCTCTTGTGTTCCAGGGGGACAGCGAGGTGTTCTGCCAAGAGTCAGATTACCTGTGATTGAAGCCTTTGCCAGCAAGGCTGTGTGTATAAGTGCAAGGGCGCCAGGATGTCAAGATCGGGCCATTCCCCAGCATACCCACCCACCTCTCTACCTTTCACATACCCAGCTAAGAGTTCTTGATAACCTAGGCCATTCCATCATGTGTGCTAAGGAATTGTACTGTTGGGGGCTGAGACCAAATCCATTGTTTATCTTGCGCAACACTGGGCGACAGAGCCCACACCTGGACTCCGATTACTGTGGTCAACTTCCTACCTGGTAGTGCACAGCCAGACTCCCTATCAGGGCCAAGTCAGTTAAATATGCCCTTAAGCCAGGCTCAGCATGTGGGGGTGGCAACTGTGTACATCCCACATTGACTGGCCAGCAGGAAGTCCAGGGCAACGTGATTGTCATTGTCACTTGTGCTATAGAGTTTATAGAACAATTAGTAATTGGTGCAAAACACACAAAAAAGCCTAACAATAGCAGTGTCCACAAAGTTAATCTTGCCCTGCCTTTCAAGTGGAGGCTATTCCCTTGGCTGGTCAGTCTGATGAAGATTCTGTGTTGACCAGCGGTTGAGGGTGGCAGTGGCAGTCTGGGTCAGATTGGCCAGGTGCTCTATGGACAAGAGCTTCGAGTGAGATTAAGGTCCCTGCGCCCACCTCTGACATTTCAGGGTCTAAGGTGTTCTCTTCTCATCTACTGGGCTTGTCAGTCTCCTTCCACAGCCGGGTCATCGGTATGAGCGATCCTTGCAGCGATCACTCCATCATATTTGCAATCCTTCTTGGGTCCCACCTGTACCATGCACCTAGACTCATCTCTAACCCCCTGATGTGTGTGTCACACCAGGACCACCTTAGGGGTTGTCACCCCTTGCTCCCCATTGTTACCATGTCTATAATTGCCTAAATTCTGCAAGCATAGCCAGATAGCACAAGAAGCATCAGATTCGTCAGCCACCACCAGGCTCTCTTGCTTCCCTGAAATTGCAGGAGCCCAGTTTCCCAGAGGCAGGCAGGGGAGGTAGAGGAAGAAGTGTTACTTATGTGGTTTGGGAATCTTAAAACCAGTCTGGGGCTCCTCTGTCCCCCACCATGTTCCATTTCAGGGGATTGCTTCATTTACAACCAGAAGTACCTTTATGAAGAATATGCTCCATGGGGAGCTGAGCCTCTATTGTCAGTTACCTTGGTCAGATTCTCCTTTCAAAGGGTCCCGTTCCATCCTTCAGTGGTGCCTATTCCCTAGCAGTGCAGGTCTCATCAGCTTGTGGATACCAGTGATGTATAGCCTTGAAGGCCTTCCTCTTTGGCATCCCCATGGAGCACAGATAGGGTTTGTGTCTTGTGCAATATGCTACCACAATGTTTGTCCCCAGAGAAGATGAAACTTCTTCATCCAGTTGTCCCACAGGGTGGAGATGGCCCAGGAGTCAGTGGAAACGTTACAAGGTTTCTGGGCCAAGCATCACAATCTGTCATTCTTCACACTGAGCAGAGTTCCCTTTTCCGTGAATAGTTTTAAACACTTTGGGGTTTGTTTGTTTTTTTCAGTATACCCCATTGACCTTTAATGTAGCCGATCTATCTGTGATCCATGCCCAGGGATCTTCAGGAAAGTCAGTGGACTGAAGCCCCTAAGAAGCCAAGGGTGGGCACAGACATTGCATCTGAGATAGTCACGTGCGAAGGATGAGTGGGCACTTTTTCATGAAGCTGCGACATGTCATTGGTGCCTGGTTTACTTTCCTGCATAGATCACGTCCATCAGTAATGGATGCTCGGGCAACACACACCTTGTCGAGGTTCTTATTTCTGATCCACCCCAGGATAGGGGTGTCGGGGCCTAACAACACCCGCTGTTACGTCTGTAGCTTTTCAGCATCCATCAAAACCCAGTAACAAGCAATGATTGTGTCTCACATGGAATATACTTGGTGGCAAGTGTCAGGGACAAGAACAGCAATATGGCACTCTAAATTGTTTTAAATAATGGTTCTCATACAAATAGTAAGCATATGTCAAAGTTTTATTTAATTCCTTAATGAAGGAAGCAAACGAATGATAACAAATTTAATCATATGAGACACTGGATTTATATAACCAGAGGAAAAATTGCTAAATCTAATACATTATTGTACCACAGAGCAATGACACTGCAACTTTTGGGCTTATCATCTTTACCAAAATCAAAAATCATCACAACTTAACAGTTTTCTACAAGTTTACTTCAACCTGTACTGTTATAAAACTTTACCTATAAATTGTTAATAAATCAATAAAGTTACATCCCTGACAGAGCGGGGTGATCTCCAAGGGGCTTAATGAAAATGCTCTTAGAATGCCATTTAAGGGTCATGTGGTCATCTTTTTGCTTTATTTCAGAGTTTTGGTCATTTTTCTATATAGTAGTTTAATCGTAAGCAATTCTCACACACCTGCCCCAGGAGACACATCAAAGCATTTTCAAAACAGCATTGTTTGCATCAGCAAAACTAAAGTGTCCATAAAGAGAATCGGGGAAAGCAAACTACGTTCATGGCAGTGGAACACTACCTACCAGTTGAGATGAATAGGGCACAGCTGCATCTCCGAAATGGACTCATATAACAAACATGATTGTCACATGGTTGCGTCATTGTGGGGGACTGAGTTACAGCCTCCATCTGCTGTACTACAGACCCACACTCTCCCCAAGGCCCCATGAGGCCAGAGGGAAAATCCCCACCTGTGGATTTCAAGCGAAGTCATCCAACGTGCATGCTTTAGCCATTAGGATGTTGGTGAGCATGACGTAAGCTAATGCCAAAAACATGCTTGCACGGCAGGCTTGCTCTTTTGTACTCCTTCTGCCATGGGAAGAGAATACCTCAGGCAGACACGGGTCTTAGGAGATTGGGAGACACATGGAGCAGGTGTGGACCCAAACCACAAACCAGCCAAACCTAGCTCAGTCAGACTCCACCAACCTTTAGATGCCTGAATGAGGAAGAACTGCTATTGTGATATGCTACTAAATCTTGGGTTTGTTAAATATCACCACTGGGCAATCGTTAACTAGAACAGACACATCATACAAATATTTAGAAATACTTTCAAGAACATGTAAAACCATTTAAGTTTTTAGGCATAAAAACAATTGTCCGCTTTCTCGGTTCTCTTCCGTTCTTCTGTTGGGCTCCTCTGCTGGCTGATCCCAGCGTCTCACGGAAGAGCCAGGCTCCGGTGGCTCGGCTCCCCTGCCAGCTGACGCTCGCCACCTGCCACTCTAGTTTTTCTGAAATCTGTGTCTTTGGAGGTGCTGCTGTTCCCTACTGGTTTGTCCTTTTTTTGCAACGGGTTATATGCTTTTTGTCTTTCGGTGGCATTTTTGAGTTTCTTCTAAATCCACTGTTGATCTTGCCTTACATCACCACGGCAAAGGCATCGAGAAGTGAATTAAACTTGACAACAGCATGCAGCCAGCAGGGGGCCCAGCTGGCCTTTGAACTCAGTATCTGAAGGGCATTTTCTGATAAATCCTGGCTCTTTGCACTTCTTGGCCCCTGCTCTCTGCCCACTCTCACTCTCTGCCTGGGCCTCACTGCTCAGGAGGAGGAGGAGCAGGCCAGGGCCTGGGAGCGCAGAATGGACCCAGCCCTGCCAGCAGGGGCTGCGTGCAGGTTCCAGGTTGCTCTCTGAGTCCAGGCCCCTC
>VMDR010021529.1:0-16790 GCA_007922815.1 Macrotus californicus | reverse complement strand
AACAGATAACCTGGTGGTGATATGAAGGCTGTGTTTAAATATTTCTAAGTACTTCAATCAATGACCTTCAGAATTATAGGAATATATGTGTAGGTGGGAGTGGGAAAGAAGGGTTATGTGTTAGGCTGCTCCATATTTGGGTTTGAAAGTCATTTGTTTGTTCATGCATATATGTATTCGTTCACTCACTTATTCATTCCACAAACATATCTTGAGCATCTACTACTTACCAGGTACTCTTAGAAATAAAACAGTAAGGCCAACAACTTCATGGAAATAGTCTTTTAAGAAGAGATTTAACAAGATTACTCTATTTGGAGCATTATTTTAAGAAATAAAATACTGTTTCTATTTTTCTATTCTCATATGATGTCATAGATTGTCTAAAAACAATGGCCACATTAACTCTCTATGTTATCTACATCTTTTGGTGTCCCCCTTCCATACTGACTTCAGGCTTGGCAGTACAATTAGCTTTGGTCCCTGGGACAATAGCAAAAGTGATACAAGCAGAGACTTGAAAAGTTGAAAAGTGCTTGTGCATTGCCACTTGTCCTCTCTCTTGCTGGTTTTGAAAGTGCTGTGGCCAACAGCATGTAAATGAGCCTGGGCTAGATTGCTTGAAGAGCGACATACGTTCTACCCATACCCATCGTTCCCACTGATGTTGACCTACTGCCAGACATGAGTCATGCTCTCTAACTTAATCTTAGACCATCCATCCTCAACCAAGTCACATCTAACCAATTAGAATCATAAAAAAATAATTTGTTAAGTCACTAAGTTTGGGGTAGTTTGGTATATAGCAAAAGCAAAGTTATTCAAATAGTACGGAGTGAGAACAAATTTAGAACCACACAAAAGTGATAATAGTTTGTGGAGATCTATGCTTTAAGTGCAATCCAGAAAGTAAGGATAACAATCATAATTCCTATTAATCACTTAGCCTAGGTGTCTTGAAAGATGTCTTGCTTTGATTATCTTCTATTTGTCATCTGATTTAAGACCTATTTTTAAGACTATTTCTTCTACCTCAATACAATACCTAGATAAAGAACCAAAATATTCAACAAAACTGATCCCAGAAGAAAATATTCCCTAAGAGCTGGGACAAATTTACCTACTGACATGACATTTGTATAGTTCTCCCACATGACTTCTCTGTAGAGCTTTTTTTGAGAAAAATCCAGAAATTTCCACTCCTCCCAAGTAAAAATAATAGTCACATCTTCAAATGTTACTGCCATCTGGTCAAACCTCAGGCTTTCCAGGAAGAAGAAATCTAAGTGAGAAAATAGGCAAAGAAAAAGACATTCATCAGGTAACAAGTGGCAAATCAAACAGAAAAAGAAAGAATTTCAATAATGAAGAAAAACAAGAAAGGTAAGAGGAGACACAGTAATAGTAGTAAAATGGGTAAATAACGTATCTGTCACCATCATAAAAAACATTTATATAGCATTTGTCTGATAACTTCACATATATTTCAAGTAATCTCACAGCAGTCCTATCTTGTAGAAACCATTACCTCCATTTTTCAAATTAGTAAACAATGGTTGTAAAAGATTAAGTAAATTCTCAAGATCCATGCCCACACAATGAAACATTAATCACAAATAACAAAAATGAGAAAAATTCAGTGCTCTTTTATTTTTATGTCTATTAAATACAGGTTAAAATTTTTAAAGATAAGTCTACTTTAACATAAATGAATGTATAAATAAAATTGAAAAATTGGAACACTTAGAAACCCAGACTCCAGGACTGAGAACGGGTGTCAGTGTGGAAAATAAATGAACTTACTGGTCCCTCATTTTGTAAAAAGTACAGAAAAATAAAAATCTAACAACATGCTAAAGAAGCCGTTGATAGGAGAATATATACAGTGATTCCATTTTTAAAATGTTCACCTGGCTGGTGTAGCTCAGTGGATTGAGTGTGGGCCTGTGAACCAAATGGTAGTTGGTTTGATTCCCAGTTCCGGGCACATGCCTGGGTTGTGGGTCAGGTGCCCAGTAGGGGGCGTGTGAGAGGCAACCGCCCATTGATGTTTCTTGCCCTTTCTCCCTCCTTCCCCTCTCTCTAAAAATAAATAAATAAATAAAATCTTCAACATAAATAAAGAAAATAAAAGGTTCAAAAATAGGCAAACTAAACAATTTTGCTTAGAGATGCAGATGTAGGTAAACACTATTTTTAAAAGCTAAGGGATAATAAACACAAGACTTAAGATAGCAGTTGCCTCTCTAGGAGAGAGAGGGAATGAAACTGGGACCATCAAGGGACTTTGAAAAGTATTTGCTGGTCTAGATGGTGAGTATCCATGTTATTGTATTTTAAATTGTACATGTTTTAATATAGTCTTTTGCATTATGTAATACATCACAATAAATGTTCAAATTAATTAATATACAAAATCCAATTACATAATTTAGAAAAAGAGTTTGGACATATAAATAATAATCATGGGGGATGGGTTGGGGTGGAGGGGTTGAGAAAAAGGAAAAAGGACCCATAGACGTGGATAACAGTGTGGTGACTGCTGGGGGGAGGGGGTGAAAGGGGACTAAATGGTAATGGGAAAAATACAATAAAGATTAAATAAATAAAATATTACTTTTAAAATAACATTTGTAACAGTAATTTAAAAATATAAAGTTTTAAAACTTTGCTTAATAAAAACATTTAAAACCTATATAAAGATAGCTTCAGAATTTAGAAATACTCCATCATCTTAGATAAGTAAATATAATTTTGTTCTCACCAAACTTATCTGTATCTTTAATGGGCTCCCAATCAAGATATAGCACTAAAAAGCTGGGAGCAGGGGTGTATCTGACAAACTAATTTGAAGTGCTTTCATGAGAAAAAGAAAAATTGTGAAAAATAACGAGGAGAGACTAACCCAATGGTATATTAAAACTTTAATAAGACCTCTGTAATTATACCACAGAATTGACATACGAATAGAGAAGAAAGTCAATGAAAAACACTAGAAATCTGGAAATGGACTCAAACATAGCAATGAATTCTAAACATGATAAAAGTGATATCAGATTCTTGAGGGGAAGATGACTTATTTAATTAATGATGCTATCTGGCAAAAAAAAAGAAAAATTGAGCTAGATTACCTGCCTCAGTTCTTATGTCTTAGTGACTAGAAAGAGTTATACCAGATATACATATTTTAAATAATAATAGCAACTAATTGTTATTTCTACTTGTCAAGAACTATACTTTTAAAAAAAAAATATTTTATTTATTTATTTTTAGAGAGAGAGAGAAATCAATGTGTGGTTACCTGTCACATACCCCCCCCCCCCACTGGGGACCTGGTGCAACCCACACATGTGCCCTGACTAGGAATCCAACTGTTGACTATTTGGTTTGCAGGCCAACACTCAATCCACTGATCCACACCAGCCAGGGCTTGTACTGTTTTTTACACATATGCTCTCATTTTACCTTAAAGATTCTATACAGTAGGTTCTATTTTCCCAGTTCAGATAAGACTAAGTAACTGAATCTAGTTTGTATAACCAAGAAGTTGTAGAGGCATGAAACAAGTTTAGGTAGTAAGTCCAGTGCCTACATTTTATCTAGTAAGCTATACTAATAAAACATACTGAAAGGTTAGTATATTCAATATCTAAAAATTACTTTTACTTCCTTTTTTCCCCAAAATAGAAATCATCATATGTTAGGCTATAGAATATTCCCAATATGTAAGCTGTCTTCCTTCCTTTTCTTTATCCTGAGTGAAAAACAAAGGCTGAATTCCTCATTATTCATTAAAGGCATCACATGTACAGGAACAAGATTAATTACATTCTGATACCAGTATAAGAATTGAGAAATGGGCCCATGTAATAGGACAGGGGCAAAAGTGATCTGTGTTACGTGTGTATGTGCGTATATAAGGAATTTAGTCATTTAAATATGAAAAGGCAGCACCACAATCAATGGAAAAAAGAAATGAGAAAAAATTTAAGTGGGAAGAAAAAAGAACGCTTAAGTGTCAGAGTTAAACTTTTAAAATACTTGAAACTATAAAGAAATTGAAAAATGAAAGTGATTATATATATTAGATTTGGGGATGAAGAAGAGCTTTCAAAGAAAACATGAATAAAAGGAAATAAGATGTCACTTCATGCAAATTTTTTAAATTTCAAAATTTTTTATATATACTAATTTCTCTATATACATGTATCTTAGATAAACCCATGTGTGTATACTTGTTCATGTGTCTGTATATGTATGCATACACATTAGTGTTTATACAGATTAGTAAAGTATGTATGCATATTAAGTATTATATAAAGGACTATAAGTCAATGATGGCTGCCTCTGGTTGATGTGCAGGGGACTCTGAGTGGTGCACAAGAATAAGAAACCAATTAAATATTTTTTAAAAAATTTAAATATGTTTATTGATTTTAAAGAGAGAGGGAAAGAGAGAGAAAGATAACATGAAACATCAATGTGAGAGACAAACATCGATTGGTTGCCTCCCATTTGCGCCCTGACAGGGATCCGACCCACAATCTAAGTACGTGCCCTGACTGAGAATCAAACCTCCAGCCTTTTGGTGTAGGGAGGATGCTCCAACCGACTGAGCCTCATCAGCATGGGCCCAATTAAATATTAACAGTTCTCAACAATATGGCCTCACTTACACATTCATACTTACTCTCTACTGCAACCCAGTTTCCATATTTCCCCCTCAAATTCTGCCTGAGATTAAATGGTGGTCTTCCTGTCTGGAATAATATCTTCCTGTACATATCGATTATCCTAATCTGATTTGTTCCCGTCTTTTAAATGCCACTCATTCTAGCACTGTTTAATGTGCAATAACTTTTAGAAATTATTATTTTCATATGGTTTATTTCCCCAATGTTAAGGAAAGACATTCTTATATTTATCTCAGAGCACCAACAATACGAATTATATGAAAGACTTGAATGACTGAGTAAATGTTGGGAAAAGACACTGGGTGGGAGGCAGGGGCTTGCTGCAGAGGAGGCTTCGGAGGCAAGAGAGGAATATACAGTATTTTATTTTATCTGGTCCATCCATTCCCTGAGCACATCCACTACTACCACTATCCATGGAGAATTCAGAGGTATTTTGTAAATAAGAAAAGACAATCCCACTCACCTGGGATCAGACAATGAAATAAATAGTGAACATTCCTTCCTACTTTGTGTTCTTTTGGGTAAGGGTGGAGTGTTGAGGATGCTGAGCTGAGGAGAAGAAAGGAGGGATGAAAGACTAGGCATGACTTGGAATTCCCAAACCCACTACAGTCCCCACATACTAATGGGATATAACCTCCCAAGCCCTCTACAAAGAGGTTAGAAAGAGCCCAAGAGTATTTCTGTTCCCTTGCAAGGACTAGAAGAGCTATGAGGACCGGCACCCAAGAGTACTTTCCTTCCGACCCTCTAGAAACTTCAAAGGTACGATGCTAGTTTGAGCATGAAAACAGTTTCACCTCCTAGTTTAGTCCAGGGGTCCCCAACCCAAACAGGGCCGGAGAGCTAAGCTCGCGTGAGCTCTGGCCCCTGTCCCGCCCGCCCCCCTTCCACGGACCCGTCCCTGGTGCTAAAAAGCTTGGGGACCGCTGGTTTAGTCCTTCCAGGGATACGGGTACCCTATATATTTTAACCTCTCGAGCCTCAAGGCTTTCCTCTTTTATTATTAACAAGAACGATAAAAATAATAGAAATAATAACCAGGGTAGTAAATAGTTTCTATTGTTTGTTTTTCTTATTTTGTTCATCAGTTAAATAGTCCATTGCTCTCCTATACTTGTTACAACAGAAATACTGGATTTGCTACCAGAACCCCCAGAGTATTAGAAAAGGATCCCAGCTCCTGATCATAGTCCCAGCTCCTGTCAACAACCACTTGTGGAACTTTGGAAAGGACCAAACTTGTAGACCTCCCACGGCCTCACTTTCCTCACCTGTAAAATGGAGGCATGAGCCTTCGCCACCCCAGTCCTGCCTTGCTGATCACAAGTCCCTGGGGAAAATGATAAAGTTAAGAGTCCTCTTTCTTTGTCAAGAAAAAAACACTCATGGGTGTCCCAAGAGCGGGACAGGTGTGGGCACCCCAAGCTGCCCAAGTGTCCGGATGCAGACATACAAATGGTTTTCACGGAGCAGGATCTGCGGGTCTCAGGGCCACGATCTGCGCGGCCACTGCTCCTGCGGTCAAGACCCGCGCAGTCTCCGTTCCGCGTCCAGTCCCTCGACACGAGCTGCGCCCCAACACCCTTCATCCCGACACCCGGGGACAGAGCCCAAGCTGGCTTTGGCCTCGTCTCTCCTTCCCCTTATTCAGTTTTAACAATCGTGGGGTAGGGGGTGAGGGGTGGACCACAGTAAAGAACCCACCTACACACTGTCTCCAGGATTTCTAAGCCTGACCCGCCTCTCGGCCCAACTCTCCCTTTTCTGCTACTAGTTCTTCAGCCACAGCTCTCCCCGACCTTGTCAGCTTCTGGCTCGGTGCTCCCCAGAGTCACTTACGAAGCCTCTGAGGGGGCCGGACCAAATCACTCCCGCTACAGACAATGGACGCAGCCCAGCTAGACAGCACCGAAACCGCAGGCCTTGGAGTAGACACCCGGAGCGTTTCCGTGGAGACAGGAGGGGGCTGGCCGGGAGAGCGCAGGAGGACGTGGCTCCTGATTGGCCAGAAAGATCGAGGTGCAGCCCAGCCCTCTGAGCGACGGAGGAAGGTCCAGCCACCCGCAGATTCTTAAAAAAAAAAAAAAAAAAATAGCACTCTTCTAGATGCTTTTAGGGCCCCTGGGAACCGGGGCAGGGCTGGGAGTTCTGGGAATGAGCTGCCGGCCACGGAGAACTATGGGACCCTCACAACCCGCGAGCGCGGAACCCCCATCAGGAACCTGGGGAATCCCTCGTTGTCAGGTCGCCTTTGGGGACCAAGCGTAGTAACTCCCGTTGTCTTGCACCTTCGGCATAGTAGGCCCCACATTAGCTCTGGCCACAGCACTATCCCTAAACTCGAGGTTGGAGTCACGCGACCGCGAGAAAGACTTTTCAGGTTCCACTTTTTGGTTGCCGGGGATTGGCTTCCCCCCGGGGTCTGATCGGGCTTTCCTCCCTTCCCTCTTCCGGCCAATTCCTGGGCTCCTTTGGTGACTCCAGGCAGAGACAGAAAAAGCAAAGTGGCACCGAGGTGGATGCGTGGGAAGGAGCCTCTTCTATATGTCTTGAGAACAACAGAGATCCAAGCATCTGCTCTTGTTACCTAGTTGTGTGCTATCTTAGGAAAATGTTTTAATTTCCTTAAGCACCGCCCCTCAAACTTGGGCTGGATCCTAAGTATTCAACGATTTAGTAGATAAGGAACCTTTATCAGGGGAGTCTTTAAAAGGAAGGGACTCCTTGGATTCTAATCTGACTACACCACTTACTGGTGATGTGACCTTGGCTGAATGACTTAACCTTTTGGTGTCAGCGTCCCCACCCATCATAAAAGAGGAATAATAACAGTAACCATTCCACAGGCTTGCTGTTAGAATGAACTGAGTTAGTGTAGTCAAAATGCTTTAGTCTTTGGCACATGGGAAATATCCCATAAGTGTTAACTATGTATAAACTGTCCAGTGTTTAGCAGGAGTCGGTGATCCTGGGCCTACCCTTCTTGTCCCCACTACAAAATGAGCCCCTGAATTTCTTATCAAGAGTACAATTTGAAAATCATTGTGCGAGGACCAGTCCCTGGCTTAAACATTCCCAGGTAATATAGCATAGTGTTTAAGAGCTTGGGCTTTGCTGTCAAACAAAACTCACTTCAAAACCTATCATTGTTACCTATTAGGTGATATTGGGTAAGTTAATCTTTTCCTCTCAGTTTTCTCATCTGTAAGATGAAGATTTTAATGTGTGTAAATAGTTATAGTTGAGAAAATCCTGAATGCACAGGCATTAACCAATAAGGTGGACTCCTCTGCCAGGCTGCTTCCAACCAGTAGGGTATCAGTCCTGATTGTTAAGAGTAAGTGAGACAATCCATGCAATTTGCTTTCTCAGCATTCCTGGCACGTGAAAACATTAAATGTTAGCTGTTGATGTCATTATTTACCTTATAGTCTCATTTTCATTTATGTTTTTCATCCTCACCTGAGGATATAGTTATTGATTTGACAGAGAGGTAAAGAGAGAGATATTGAAATTGATTGGCTGCCTCCTGTATGGGCCCCCAGTGGGGATGGAACCAGCACCTAAGGTATTTGTCCTGATGGGGATCAAACCTGCATCCTTTTGGTCTACAGGATGACAATCCAACCAACTGAGCTACCCAGCCAGGGCTTATCTTATAGTTTCATTTTTAAAGTGTGCTTTGAGACTAAACTATTGTATATCAGAGGATCTCAGAGGTGTAATTGAGTTCCCTGGACTTTTGAGTTTTGTGAACTTATTTTGATTTGATTGTGGGACCCAGGATTTTGTTTCAAACAACTGCTTGTTTGCTAATTAATTAAAAACACAAATCCTTAAGCTCTTTCACCTCAAACACACTAATAATGTCTTCATGCCAAGGTTGGGATATACTGAGGGAAAATGGGGCTTTTCATGTAACAGAAAGTGAATGGGTCTCCCGTTTTATAAGGCCATTCATAGAACAGGGCAGTAGCTCTCTGTTAAAGTTCGATATGGATCATGGGGGAGATTCTCAGAAAGGGCTTCCTAATGAGCCCTTTTATTTCCTGTTCTAGCTGTCTGCTTCTCCTAAACATAGAGCTGGGGCTTATAGAGGGAAATCTTGAGCTTAGAGCACTGGTTAGAGACTTGATATTGGATGTCCCTCTCTATATCCATAATTATGGGCTAGATAAAAAACGTGAAGAACGGCATCAGAGCCTAGGTGTGAGAACTTGAAAGTCACCACTTCAAGAAATGCTTTCTTGAAAACAGCCTGGATCTCAGGTCTTTGGACCCCTTAAGACAGTGGTCCCCAACCTCCAGGCTGCAGACTGCTCCCACCGCGGTCCATGGAAAAACTGTCTTCCACAAAACTGGTCCCTGGTGCCAAAAAGATTGGGGACCACTGCCTTGGGAGACCTATATAAATTTATTGGGGTTCTTTGACTCTCAAGAGGTCAAGAAGATGATGAACATGTAGGCTGACTGTTCCCTGTGCTGAGTCTGAGATATTATAAGGTGACTAGGGAGCAAGATGTTTTATCCAGGTGCCTCATTTGGAAAGTGGCAGGCTTCATGTTTCTATTCAATGGCCAGCATTGGTAAAGACCTCTTGCCTCTTTGTCTTCCCCAAATTATGGGACCGCTGCCACTGAAAACATTCCGTTAGGCAGACCTGAACCTCAATGAACTTACAAAGACAAAACAACTAAGGAATCCAGTTCCCAGATGGAAAATGATGAGTAGAAACAAACAGAATGTGCATCTAGGGAACATAACAGCTAGAACAGCAGATTATGGTATTAATAACAAAGGAGAGCATCAATTATAGCATGAAGACTTTTGGAAATTTAAATACATAGATACACTTTTAAAAATAAAAGTTAAAATTTAGAAGATATCTATATTTATATCTATATGTATCTTCTAATTAAGCAATTTAGAAACTGAATTGGAGATGATCACTTAGGAGACCCAAGTATTGGGTTGCCCCAAAAGTCTTTATGATTTCTTCTGTAAAATAAAAGGCGCATTTTTCATTTTCACCAATAACTTTATTGATTTGGATATTTTAAATATGTCAGCTATCTCCTGCTATTGGCTTCTAGTGGGTGGAGGCCAGGGCTGCTGCTACACATCTTCCAATGCCTACGACAGCCCCTCAGAATTATTTGGCCGAAATGTCAAAGTACCACGTAACTTCACAAACTACTTTTGACACGTTTTCACAGCACCTTCTCCATACACTGCACATATCACTTCTTGCATTGAGTTGTGTTTTTACCTTTCTTGAAATAATAAAGTATAATATATCCAAAATGTTGTGTATCTTACTCCAGCTTCAGTATTAAAATGGCTGGACAAAAATTCACCAATTTTGATAAGTTTTTTTTAAATGCATGCTGATATGACAGCTGTCACAATACAAACCAATAAAATTGTTTCAAATGAAGTTAAAGACAACTAAGCACTACTAGAGCCATTGTACGGAAAAAAAACAAACAAAATTTTTGGCCAACCCAACAGTGGATGATTTAAAGAAATACCCCAAAGCACAGAGGAAAAAAAAAAAAACAGATGGAAATCTTGAAGAAAAAAAGATAATAGATTTAAAGGCTAGATCTTTGAGACCTAATATGCATGCAAACACAAAAGTTCCAGAAGGAAAAAAAAAGGAAAGGAGTAGATAGAAGTGAAGAAATACATGAAAAACAAAATAATAGAACTTTCTCTAAGTTGGAAATTTTTTTAAAGGCCTGAATTGGCAGATCGAAAGAACTCATGATAGATATTTCAGTCTGGATTAATGAGTAGAGACTCACACCAGGCATATACAGATATAATTCCTACATACTAAGCATAAAGAGAAAACTCAGACTTTCAGGCAGAAAGTACAAGAAAGTTAAAAAAGAAAAAATGACACTAGACTTCTCATTTGTAATGTCGGAAGCTAGAAAACGGTGAAATGACAACCATAGACCTGTAAAATACGGGGGTGGCAATCTATTGGCCAAAATATAGGCACCTGTCCTGGTGAAATAAGTATTTGAGGATTTGCAAGAATTCAGTCTACATCATTTAGGTTTCCCACATCTGAAGGATCAACACAAGAAAGGACTAAACAAATGGCAAATAAGCTAAAAACAGAAAAAACTCAGAAAAATCATGAGCAAGGAAACAGAGGAAGTCATGATGCAAAATAAATAAGACATATAAGGTGATGTATAAAGAATGCAATAAATTATCAGTCATTGCACTGGAGGTGAATAGATTGAGCTGTCTTGTCTAAAGGCAGAGGTGGGGTCAAGCACGAAATCCAGCCATATGTGGTTTACAAGAACCACCTATGAGGTTAGTCAAAGAGCTGCCAGGAAAACAAAAAGAGCAGAAATGTCAACATTGCAGAAACAAATTGAAAGTTAATTCAAGAATCAAGAAAGAGATGAACTTTATATATTGATAAAAGACACAATTTATGAAGTATAATTGTATTAAACCTGCTAAATACACAGGGCAAAATTGTATAAATTTGAGAACTTGATTTAAAAATACAGTTCTGTAGGAAAATTTAATACATTTGTGTCAGAATTAGATCTAGGAGACAAAAAATAAATAAGGCCATACAGAAGTCGAATAGTATAATTAAAAATTTTGATTTAAGAAGTATATAGAAACATATATCCTGAGAATAAAGAACACATTTTTGTGTCTCTAGAAAACTAACAAAAACTAATTATAAGCTTTGTCATCCTCATCCGCAGCTGATGAATGTGCTTGTAATTACCCTTATTAACTTTGTACCGTATTATTATGGTTTTATGAGGAGACATCTTTAAGATTTTTCTGAGATGCTTTTTGCTAGTAACTGTTAATTTAAAAGATTTGTGTTTTCCATTTTATTATTTAGCATTTTGAGAAAAAGAAGTTCTAAAAAAATGCCTTTTAGCAAAAGAAATAGAGAAGAGACAAAACAGAATTTTCTGTAAAAGTAATGCAATTAGGAGCAAGTGATACTCCTCACAAGGGCTGCTTTCCATGGAAGAACTAAATCAAAGGGGAAAAAAAAACAAAAAATGCCCTCAAATGTATGATATTGTAAAACTTAAGTGTTTATGTAAAATTAAATATGGTCAAATATATGTAAATGAAAAATATTTAATTCATTTTTTTAAAGATGAAGTTTGGGAATTTCAGCTTCTAAAATTAAGTCTGAGTGTTTTATTTTTATTGAATAAATATGTTCTAATTTATGGTTCCGTAAGCATGTTAGAAATGGTTTTAGAACCAAACCCTGTGTAACATTAATAGCTTTCAAAGATGTATGTATGTACTTGTGAATATAATATTCAGTACATTACTTCAATGGCTACTATATAAGCAATTAACTAGTAGCCTGGAGCCCAAACCAAGAGAGTTTACCTTGTTTTTCTCTTACTTCTATGCTATTGGTTATTCTTTTGAGTTAGTTTTTATATGAATCTTATAATCTGGGGTTCTGACTTCCAACTGTGATTGAGATTACTAGATCCATCTCGCTAATTAGCATGCCTGAGCCCTGAGTATCAGTTGTCTAAAGGATACAGTTGTTTAATGCCAATGAATACTGGCTCCTATTTCACCAATAAGGCTTAAAGCTCTCTATGAAGATTCCAGCTGGAGAAATGCTACTTTGAACAAGGTTATGGACAGCTCTAGAATCTCCCAAATCTTGTAGTTATGTCAATTGGAAAAGGTCTTTGGAATGGATAGCCCTGAGAAAAAGGAAGCCATCTTAGGAGAACACACATTTGCCCATTTGATCTAGAGTCCTCTCATCTGAGAGAAAATTCTAATTCCTGAAGCAGCTGAACCTAAGCCATCTTTGAGATCCCATAAATTCACACAAGAGCGGTTCTAGTCACGTGGCATTTGAATGAAATTGCACTATCCATATAGCAACACAGGGGCATGGTGACCATGGTGCCTGATTTGACTCAAATGTTCCTCAAATATATCAAGCAGGCTCTTACCTGAGGGCCTTTGCACTTGCTATTTCCTCCTGCAATTGTCCATCTCCCGGATAACTGCATGACTCACGCCCTTGCTTTCTGCAAATGCTGACCTCATAGAATGTGTTCCCTTTCCACCGGAAGAGAAGTATGGTCCACCTCCTGGCCTATAGCCTCTGCACTAGGTTCCTTAATCCACTCTGTTTTTCTTCACAGCAACGATCACCATCTGGTGTGCTGCCGATTGCTCATTATCTGCTGTCATTCAATACAATGTAAGCTCCATGGGAGGTGGGTGGCGGAGGCGGGGAGCAAAACTTTGGATGTTTTGTTCACTGCTAGAGAGAGCCCAGAAAACTACCAAACATGAAGTGCTCAATAATTACATGGATGGATGAATAAAGGAATGCTGTTTGTTGCGAATCAGCCAGTCTGGGAAAGGTCAACAGAAGCTAGGGTCCAACTCCTAGACCCCCTCTTCCTCACATGTTACTGGTTGTCAGGAAAGGAAAAAGGCTGTGCACCCCCAGCTGTATTGCACGCATAGGATCCTATACTGAACAATGTATCTTTTTCCAAAAGCTGTGCGTGGTGGAGCGAGTTCACAGCGCAGGCCGGATGTAGGGCTAGGGAGCAGCCCCTTGCCAGGCTAGCCAATGAGAAGAGAGCTTCCCTGGGCCGGCCTGGAGGGTCTACAGCGCCGGCGGCCCACGCAAGGCACTTAACGCGTTTGCTCTGCGCCTTTGCTCCGCCCGCGGCGGAGTAGGGAGATCCGTCGGAAAGGACCGAAGAGCCAAGTTCCCCTTTGGCTTAACCAGCCGGTGCCAGTTGAGTCCTTCCTTTCACTTTTTCCTTTCCTTTTTTGGTTCGTGGCTTTCTGTGCTGGAAATTAACCTTCTTCACCAACGCCCTTTCTAACCCCAGGTATGGAATGACTCTCCTTTTCTCCTGGTGTGCTTTGCCCACTCCCAAATAGGAAGTTAGATTCCGTGAGAGTCTTTGAGAGCCCACGTAATGTGTGGGAGACAAGGATATAGATGCGGACCAAGGGCCTAAGGCACAAGGGGAGGAGATTACAGGACCGGCAGGGGTGAGGAACGCAGGAGGCTTGTGCGCGGGTGTGGGTGTGGGCGTGGGTGTGGGCAGAGACCAGGCAGGAGAGGCCACCTTCCCTGGGTGAGGCCGCGGTCAACTGTTGAGGCGGGGAGCCTAGGACTGGGATAAGAACGTGCATAAGGAATCCACTTTGCGGGGGGACCTAGTGTGGCCTGAGTTCAGGTGTTACGATTATTCCCACTTTCACCAGCCCTGGTGAATTCAGGCACACCTCGCTCATCCTTGCCCAGAGCAGGTGTTGGTCATCCAGTGCGAGAAAATTCCCTCCACCTGTGCTCCGTCGTGGTTC
The DNA here is from genome assembly GCA_007922815.1 of Macrotus californicus. Taxonomy (NCBI): domain Eukaryota; kingdom Metazoa; phylum Chordata; class Mammalia; order Chiroptera; family Phyllostomidae; genus Macrotus; species Macrotus californicus. The sequence continues at coordinate 2,712 of VMDR010021529.1, read as the reverse complement.
TTCCACGCTGTGCATCCTCCAAGCCGTTCTCTTATTGAAGACCAAACAGCCTAAAACTTTCCAGTCCCTGTGCTCCACGCCACCAGTTTCTCTCCTTCCTGTTCTAGTTCTAGAAAGAATAGCACATGCTTGCTCCCTGCGTGGAGTCACACTCTACTCCTAAAAGCGGGGCTTTACCGCCCTCACAGTCTCCCCCAGCAACGGCCTAAATTGCTTTCTCTGCAGAGGTTACTAACGAGCTCCCAGCCACCAAATTCGAGTTTGGTAGCAGGCATTCATTTCTGTGTCGCTTTGGGATTTGACAAATTAATATCGCCTTCCTTTTGCCTTTTTATTGTTCCACTTATTTAAGGAATGTATTGCCACTAAAGAAAGTTGTCACAAATTGTCCTAAACCCCAAACACAACCTTGGTTAATATTTTGGCATATTTTCTTAGTACTTTTTTTAAATGGAGTTTGGTTTTAATTCCATGATTATAATCCTGGTGCTCCTACCATATGCCCTGAACCCTGCCCTGGTTGCATGTTGTTGCGCGGAGAGGTCATTAAGACGGAAAAATCAAGGGTGCCGTATGTTTATGCATGTATTTAATTAATCATAAGTGAATTTTAATTTGTTGATAGTTATTTACTATTCTAAACAAACACCCTAATGCACAAAACTTCCTTTTCTGTATTTGGGCTATATTCCATTGGATAATTTCCCAAAGGGGAAATTACTGGTTGAAAAGTCATGCGTAGTTTTAAAGCTCTCCACAGTTTTGGACAGGCAGCTTTCCAGAGGTGCAGCAATGAACGTTTATACTAACTATATCTGCCCCATACCGTTCTCACCCTCATATGGTATTATTTTTAAAGCTTATTTTTGCCATTTTGATTATTGTGAAGTGCGTTCAACTGATTTGTAATAGTTTTTATATCTGCTCAAGTTTGAACTTTTTCTGAAGTACTTGTTAGCCATTCACCTTTTTTTCTTTATGAATAGGTTATTGGCAATAATTTGCTTTTAGTGCTTTGCTTATCTACTTGTATATTATGTCTTTCTGGTGATCATGAATATTTTTTAAACCATATTTTAGTATAAACTATAATTCATACAGGAGAGTGCATTAAGCATAAATGTGCAGATTAGAGAATGATTTCCAAGTGATCATCCATGAAACCAGGATGGAACAGAACATTACTGGAGTCCAAAAGCCCCAGGGGCACCTCCCTGATCACAAATGCCTCCTTCTCTGCAGAGGTAATGTTAAACCGACTTTCATGGTAGTTACTGCCTTACCTCTAGCCCATTTTAAAAATATGGCTTTAACTCCTGTACTTGCATCTATAAACAGTGTAGTTTAGTTCTTGAATTTTTAGTGATCTTTTTATAAATGGAATTATATGTGGTATATCTTCTTTTCAGGCTTGACTTCTTTCACTGATGTTGTTTCTGAGATACATTTTAGGGGCATGTAGCTGCAGAATACATATTTTCAGTACTGTTTAGGACTTCATTCCATGACTCTACCACAATTTATTTATTGGCTCTGCTATAGGTGAACTCTTGCATCTTTCCCAGTGCGGAGGAATTGCAAACACTGCTGCTGTGACCATTCTTATATTTCCCTTGGTGTACTTGCACACACATTTCTGTTGGGTATATTCTTAGGAGTGTAATTGCTAGCCCATAGGGGATGCAGATCTTCAGGTAAAAAATAACTATTTATTTTTGTGCTGGCCAGGTGCTCAGTTGGTTGGAGTGTCATCTCGTGCACCGAAAAGTTGGTTCAGTTCCTGGTCACGGCACATACCTAGGTTGCTGGTTCGATCCCTGGTCGGGGTGTGTTCAGGAGGCAACCAATCAATGTTTCTCTCTCCCTCCCTCCCCCTCGATCCCTTTCTCTCTCTAAAATCAAGAAACATATCCTTGGGTGAGGATTAACAAAAATAATAACTACATATTTTTTAAATAGTTTCAGATTTACAGGAAGAGCTCTCACATCTTTGTTACTATAGAATATTTGTAACAACTAAGGCAATTTAAACTATTAATTAAGTCACAACGCAGCTTGCACTTGTTTTATCCTAGTTCGTTTTCTATACAGGCACACCTAGCTTCATCGCACTCCACAATTTTTTTTTTAAACCAACTGAAGACAAGATTCCACCAGCAAAAAGATTACGACCCACTTTATCGTGGCTGTCTGGGACCAAACCCACAATATCCCTGAGGCGTGCCTGTGCTAGGTCCTTTCTAGGGCAGCACATTGCGATACATTTAGTCATCTTTTCTCTGTACTCTGGGTTGTGACAGTTTCTCCCTCTTTCATTGTTTTTGATGGCCTTGACGGCTTTGAGAAGTGCTAGTCAGGTACTCACTTTGGGTTTTTCTGATGCTTTCCTTACGGTTAGACTGGGATTGTGGGTTTTGAAGAGGAGTATCACGGTGGTGACATGCTCAGCAGGTCGTATCAATAGTGCCTACTGTCAGCAATGACTGCTGACTATGTTACCCTCGGTCACCAGGCAGAGCTGGTGTTTGTGAAGTTTTTCCTGGTGGTAATCATGAAGCACTGTCTACAGCTGGTGGATTGGGTGGGTGTGTGTGGGAGGGGGGGGATTATGGTATGATCTACCTCCTGGAGGAAGAAAGAGCTACCTAAAGTATTTGTAATTCTTCTGGGAGAGATTTGTCTCTGCCCACCAACACAGCTTATTTATTTACT
>VMDR010021528.1:0-16808 GCA_007922815.1 Macrotus californicus | reverse complement strand
TGGAATAGATGGTTATTTACCCAGAAGGACACAAAAACTAGCATACCTCCCACTTTACACAAAGATGAATTTGATGCAGTTAATAATATTAATATATATTAACAATAGTATGAGTCTACGTAGTAGGATGCTTATATGAGTTTCTACAGACCTCTTTAAGAAAAATGGGAAATTCAGAAGCCATAAAAAATAAATATCTGTAATATATTTAAATGTGTAAATATTTAATACCAAGGGATAAATTATATAAATTTTATTCTATAGAAATTATATAAATTGTTAACATATCTATATATAAAAAACTACTAATCAAAAAGACAAGGGATGAAATTGAGAAGATACATGACTTAAAAGGAGCTATTAGAGCAAACATAAAAAGGTCTCATACAAAGACAATGGGAAAAACCATTGCTAGTGAAACGCGCAGAAGATTTAAGTAGGTAATTCACTGAAACAGAAATCCAAAGGGTGTGTGTATTTGTGTGATCCTTTCATTTAAGGAAAGTCACTATTCCAATTGTAAAAGTGATGATTAATCATTTCACAGAATACAAATAAGCAAAAGTGCTTAATAAGGAAAAGAAAAAACCCAGATTTCACTACGTTGAAATAACCCACACAAACCCGGGTTGAACAAAATTACACAGATACAAGAATTACTTGATAGATTGATAAAAATACTTTTATATAAAATGATTCAAAATATATAAGCTTTTTTAGTCGAGTATTAAAATTCTTTTTGCTTAAATTTAATTGAAGAAAAATACACTGAAATAAAATTGAAACTATTGCTGGCTTCAGAAACCACTCTTGCACCAAAGAAAATATTTCCTTCAAGATCACAAGAGTGGGAAATTTTTTTGAAAAATAATAAAAGGCTGGCATTATTTTTGAAAAAACTATGTTTTCCATTATAAATACTATTTTTACTCACTGCAATAAAAAATGAATGGCAATTTCTTATTTTCACATTTTCTCCCTCTCCCAAATTTAATTATTTTTATTCACACTGCCGAAATTTAAATTACTGAAATCTGGTCCTATAACCTCAACAGTCTGAATTTGTTCTATGTTTACGTGAGCACCCACCATCAATTCTCTAATCATGGCTCTTTCTTTCTGATCTTTCTGTTTTACTCTTTTCTAGTTTTCAAGTGATCTTTTTCTAGAAGAGTTTTTGAGTGCAACATTTTCTCTATTCTTCCATGTTTAAATACGTTTGCCTATTTTAAAATGCATATAGGTATTTCTTTTTTCCTTCAGAGCTTTGAGATGTTTTGAATTTTTGATGTATTATTCCATTATCCTCTAGCATGAAATGCTGCTGAGCACAAGACCCATGCTAGCTTGAATTTCTTACATGGCATGAAGGATTTGTGCGGCTACATGAGAACATTGTATTCTTTATTGTTGATGCTAAATAACTGTCAGAACGTAACTCGACTTTGAGTCTCCACGTTTTCCTGAACTTAGTGTGCTCTCTCAATGTGCTTATTCAGATCTTTCTTCATTTAATGAAAAATGTCTTTGTTTAAAATTTGGGGGAGTGGAGGGATGAAGCAAAAAGAAAAAAGGACTCACGGACGTGGACCACAGTGAAGTGATTGCTGGGTGGGGTGGGGGGCAGTGGTATAAGAGGACTTAATGGTAATGGAAAAATACAATAAAAAATAAAGTAAAAAAATAAAATTTGGAAACTATTTCTTTTTCAGTTCCATTTCTAAAATTTTATTTTTCAAGGACACTGTTGGCTCATTTTTTTTCTGTCCATAGCTTTCCTCTATTGGTTTTAAAATCTCTTTCTTATCCTTTTCTCTCCTTTTATTCTTGGTATTCAATCTGATTATTTCTAATCTTGTCATCATTATTTTCAGTGTTATCTCCATCTATTTTGTGCCTTGTTATTTTTTAACTTATTATTTTCATATCAATGTTTGTTCTTTTTGATTGCAACCTCCCTAAAAAAATCCAATGTTTGTTCATTTAATATGGATCCATAGCCATACTAAGATGATCTGTAGACTACAATTCATGTGAGAAATTCTCGTCTACTCCTTTAAAGATTTTCTTCTAGGCTATGTTTTTCTTTCTTTCTTGCTGTGTCCATTCCTTCCTCTCATTTTTCTCCTGAAGCATTTTGCGTATTGGATATGCCTTTCTACCACCTGTCTTTGGAGTCAGGTTATTTTCCTAGAGTAGTTAACTTTGGTCATGGCAGTTTAAACAGACTTTCCTGACATTCTTTTGTTCAAACATGTCTGTCACAGGAGTCCCTGGAAAAACTAATTTTATTACTTTCTCACTTTATATTTAAAAAACTTGAGAGACTACAACTGATCTCAGCAGACACACATAATTGCTAATTCCCCATAGATAAAACCCAATTTGATTCATCAGAAACAAGCAAGTCTACAGTTTGAGTTGTAGAGGGGGAATCATATGGGTTTTGAATCCAGGTATAGGATTAAATTCTTTTGATGCCATCTGATCTCCGATACGTCAACTAACCTCTCTCAGGCTCAGTCTTCTGAACCATGAAATGGCAATTCCAGAACTACTTCAAAACTTTTTCCACAGTTTAAGTGCAGTAAAGTGCCCTAGAACATAATAAATAGGAACTCCCACTTCCTTCTCTTGACAAACCACTATTAGTTCTTTGATTAAGTCAATTGACATTTATTGAGAGTTTAGTGCTCTATACCAGGAACTGAAACTGGAAAAGACCGGCATTCGTGCTGCCTGTCACATACCAAACCCAATAAGCAGACAGGGATTGGATCTTTATGGGTGCTTTATTCAGATGGCCGGCGATCTGAGAAAAATGGCGGGTTCATACCCTATTGGACTGTCTTACATTTTCTTTCTAAGCTAGCCTTTTTATAACAGGGAATACACAAGGTACAGTGAGGGGTTTTGAAATTCAGGGAAAATTAGATAAAAGAAAACTGCAGCATTCTAGCCCTGGGCAGTTAACTGTTCCCAGGGGCAAGTGGTCCTGTGTCTCTCCTTGGAACACAATGGCCTGGATGTCTCCACTTGTCCCCAGGTGGTGGTCTTTAGCAGTGCCCCAGGAGGTCAACTGTCTCTCCCAGGAGCCAGGATGGGCCTTATCTGTAGTTTCTGAAACAAAGGCTTTAACATATGCATTACTTACTAGACTTATAACTATTTATCTTAAGGTAAAATTTTCCAACTTGAGTCCCCTATCAGAACTGCTTGACATTGAGGATGTACAGAGAAGCACAGCCCTGCCATCATGGGGCTTGTATGTAGTCTAGGAGGAAAGAACTATAGTTAATGAGTAATTAAGGAAGAAGGTTGATATAAAGAAAACATAAATAATGGTATGTTATGAAATAAATACAGAGAACTTCAACTAGGATGCAAAGGTCTTTTTTAAAAAATATCTTATCTGAAGAGGAAGCATCATATAACCAAATAGGATCAACCATTTATTAATAAGTTTTGTATTGTTTATCAAATTAATTTTGAATATTTTATTTTCCAACTACCAAAGCTATACAAAAACATTTGCCTTTGGTTTTCTCATACAACATATAAAGTTATCTCCACACTACCAAAATATAGGAAATATTTACTCATTCTTTTCTTTTTTATTTTTTTTTGCTAAATATATGCCCCTTTTAAGAGCTAAAATATACTACTACTCTATAAATGCTAAGTTATATGCCAGATATTTTAAGTCACTTATTTTGATTGTAATAGCAAGTCTATGTGATGAGAATTACCTCTATTTTATGAGTATACTGAATTTCAGAGAGTTCAATATCTTGCTATTATTCAGCTGTCATAATGTCATTTACCTGGTAAGTAGACTATCACATAAGCTGGTCCCCAGTTCTTCAGACATAAAATTTTGGTTGCTGGGTTGTAGGAATGTCCAGGAGTTGGTACCATAGTTTTGTGCTTCAGACAGATTTTTCAATACGGTAATTAATCTCCGGAAGCCATACTTTTCTGTCTTTTCCTCCAAATCAAGTGGGAACATTTTTCTAGGTAAAGATTAGTGTTTAACAAGGTTTTGTGCCTTGATTTGATTATGAGTGCTAAGTCACAAATCCTCATGTACACTAGACAACTAATACATATTTGCTCAACTGATTGATAGAGAGACAAGAAATGTGTGCTTACCTCCACAGCACTAAGTTTATATATGTGCCATTATACCTATGTGACAAAAACAGAATTTTCTTATTGTCTAAGTGTCAGCTGAGACGACTAATCTGTATTCTTTGCTTTTGTTTTTTTTTACATTAGAGTTTTTACAGAAACAATTGCCCTTGAAGGTATGAAAAGTTCTTTTCCCACCATTAAAGGTTTATTTGGTGTTTTAGTTGGTATGACACTTGGATAGCTGGCTGTATTATTTATATACAGACTTTGTTGATGTTTTCTCTAAAAAGGTTTTGGGCTTTGGGCTTTGGAGTTGACCCTAATAAAAATAGTTGAGTTGTAATCAATTAAGAGGTGATGATTTCAGATAATTCACTCTTTCCTTATATGATAACTGATTATTTAAACAGGGGCTGGTGATGAAAATATGTTCAAGAGAATAAATTAATAGCAATAGATTTTTCTCAATAAGTGGGAGTCAATATTAGTCATCCCCAATTTTTGCTATATCTCACCAACAAGAATAAGTGAAGTTTTATGGTAAAATCAGTGAACAGATAGTTATTTTTAATTAAAAAAGCCCAAAACTTACTGATATACCATATAAAGTTGTCACATTGGCCCATAACCGTTTGCTATGTTATTCTTCATTATACAAATGATTAATGCAAGGTCTCTATCATACACAGTGATGTTCCAGACTTGGCAACCCATTCACAGCCTCTCATCATTCTCAGGATCCTTTCCAGTTTTGTTTTTTTTTTGTTTGTTTGTTTGTTTTGTTTTAACAGGACTTAACAATTCTCTTTTTGCCTAGATGTAATTGAAAGTGCTTAAGCTATAAAGCCCATTAGATATTGGTTTTTAAATTTGAATTCGTCTTCATCAGTTGTATGGTCTTAAGCAAACTGTGTAACATAGAATAGAATCTGAACATCCCTGGTTTTAAGATAGGAATACTAGCACCTACTTCATAGAACTATTTTGAGGGTGCAAGAAATTATAAATAGCCTGACAACTCCCAGTACATAATAGATCTGAAAAAAAAGTTAGTTTTTCTTTTCTTTTTTTCTTTCTTCCCCTCATCAACACAATATTAAATGAGAATATTCATATTTGTTTATGCTTTCTAAATATTGTGATATGATTATGGCTAGAGTTTGACTAAAACTGTGTATACATTCTGAAGAGGGCCTGGTACTATCAAATGCAATATTGGCCTTTCAGAGGAAGGTTAAAATAATGAGGGTCTTAGAGAGATGCAGCAAGACTGACAACTTACACAAATTTTTTTAAATTAATTTTTAAGCCTTTAAAACACAAAGCTCATTTCTAATGCATTCTTTAAAATTATCCTCATATTACACATTTGTCCATTGGTATATGAAAACATTCCTCCATCTCACCCTTAGTTTCTGGGACCATCTAAAAATAAAATATGATTTTAAAAACCTCAAAGAAAAAAAAGATAGTCAAAGACTCATTTCCTTCTTATTTCATTTAAAAGAGAATTATCAAGTCGTCATTCAATGCTGTGTACTTCTCAGGAATGGAGGGTTACATAAGGACCTCATGGAGCTTACATTCTGGTTGGGGGAGACAAAGTAAATATGTAAATATTAGTATATGATAACTTAAGAGATGACGTGAGATACAAAAGAAAGCAAAGCAAGATAAGGGAGAATGGAAGTGTAGGGGCAAGGGGGATGTATAATTTTAGATAGGGTAGTGAAGGTAGGTGGCAATGAGCAAAGACTTGAATGACTTGAGGGGAGAGTGATGGAGATTTTTGGAAGCCTGGCTGACTGCCCCAGTAGGAACAGCTGTTATAGGACCAAGAACTGCCCATACTTTTGGGGACCTAAAAAATATTTTACTTTTTTTAGAGTCAAAAGAAAAAATGAACTCAAAGTTGAAGAAAAATTTTTAAATAGTTAATGCAGACTAGATTATATTTGTCTTTATATCAAAACAATTGTAAAACATATATTTAATATACATTAAACATATTAATTTTATGTGTGTATAATATGTATATAGGTTTTTTACATATATATTCACACTCACATACTTGTTTTTCATGGAGTGAGGAGCCCACAGGGCAAAGTGCCTAAAGCGCAGGGAAAGTCATAATTCAACCCTGTTTGGGAATAGGGCTTTGAATCAGCTGTACCATCAACATCAGAATGGAATGCATTTACGATTTACAACAGGCTGTATCCACTAGGAACAGTTTGGGGAAGAACTTGTAGGGCTTTTGGAGACTTACCAAACCAAAAATGCTCTGTCATTCAAATCCTGATACTGCACCTTAAACCCTTAGATACCTAATTAGACCACAACAGATGAGCTGTAGGAGTTAAAAATGAAAACACCATTTTTTCCCTCATAGTCCACTTATTATTTCTTGTAAATTTTCCCAATGTCTCTGATTAGAGTCACACTAATGAAAAATCCCTCCATGTAACTTACTTTATACAGTTAGGAGAGGTAGAATTTAAAAAAAACAAATACTCAACATAATGATAAAAGTATTGATGTTAATTTTCATTGGGGAAATCAAAGAATGGCAATGAAAAGTTAAATTTAATTCTGTCATCTTAAGAAATGTCCAAACTGATAAGAATTTTTGTGAGTTTATTTGAGCCAAACTGACAACAATTGCTGGGAAGCAAAACTTCAACTGATGGAGAAAATGCTCTGAAAATGGCAGTTTTGCACCATATTTTATACATCACAATGAAAAGAGGAGCTGTAGAGGGTTACATGAAATCCACTGGTGATAGATTAGGGAGGCAGGAGGAAGCAAAGGGTGGGGGTCTCTGGGATTGGATAGAAAGTAGAATGATAGACACATACTTTTTCACAAAGGTGGGTACAGGATAATTAACAGTCAATAATTAACACGATAACGATAACAACGAGGGTTTGTGGTTTCCCCTCTGGTGCCCTGGTTGTGCTTGGAGGGGTCTGGATAAAAGTAAATTACTATGTTATTCCAAAGGCATGTTATCAGGTATGTTATCCTAGATGCAGAAAGACAGACAGGTAAAGATTGACCTTTGTTAGGGAAAAATACTGCCCTAAGATATGACTACCCACCAGGAACTGCTTTCAGTTAATAAGTTTTAATTTCATACCATCCTAAGTGGTTACTTTAGGTCTCTGTGTTTGTAAGGCTGCCACGCAGGCCTCCCCTGAGCCTGTCAGGTTTAATGTGAGGCCTCTTTTCATCTACAACTTATTCAGAATACCCCCCAAGGAACAAGTAAAAGTATGTTGCAGTCCCATGGAGAAAAGGTGAAAAGTAGGACTAGAAATTAATACACTTAAATGGAAAATGTAATCTGATGAAGATAAGGAACCAGGTCAACACAAAATATTACCAACTGAATTCAAAAATTGATGGGAGTTTTTTAAAGTTAGAGATATCTGTTATTTTATGTGAATTTGGGGGAAATTAAAAAACTCCATTCAGGTTCAGCTATTTTTATTTTTATTTTCACATTTAAAAGTTCCCATATGGTGTAGAGTATCACCTAATAATTGCATTGAATTTTTTAAATTCTGTAAACAACTTTACATAATGTACTTAATAAATCTGCAGGTAAGGCTTGAGGTGTTGCTGAGGTGATTATGGTGGTGGTGGCATGTGTGTGAGAGAGAAAGAGGCTGAAAGAGAGAGAGGCTGACTGATTGATTTGGGGGAGAGGAAAGAAGGGGGCAATGTGTGGATCCTGAAACTGCAACCACAAAGAACAGAAATGAGCATGTTTCTTTTCATGTAATTTCTGCTATGAGTTTTTATTTTTACTGCTCATTTATTACTCTGCCATCCACTAATTGCCCCCTTGGTTCCCGGATTCTATTCCATCATAAATTTGCATGTATATAGGTATCATAGTGCTATAAAAGAAAGGTTATAATTCTGATCACTTAACTCAGGTAGGAAACATTAGAAATGGGAAAAGTGAGGGCATAGAGAAAATGCAGGAGTTGTGAGAAATAACACATGTTCTATAGAACTGTTTTGAGGATTCCTGAAATTATATATCTATATGTACATAATTACATATCTAACTGAAAATGGATTAAGTTAATGATTACTTGACATGTTTGTCTTCTGTCATTCTTATTCCAAAGTAAAAAAAACTTTCAATTAAAGGAATAAGTCAAATATACAGATTTAGTGGTGGCTAAGCATAGCTAAATGGAACAAGAAGAAACTATTCAGACGTTCTATCTTCCTGGTATCCCCTCCTGTCTTCTCACCTGTACAAGGTCCAAACCTCTCTTAGCCTTTTATCATAACAGTTCTGATGTCATCTCCATTGTGACTATGAGCACTTTCACTTTCCCTTTTAACTGTATGTATATAAAGTCTCCATTTTATTTACTTTTGTAGGTTGTTGGCTTCTAAACTACACCTGGAAAAGTAAATATTTGGCTAATTGAATTAAATTTCAAGGAAGTAATTTATACCCTGAATATGCTATCATTCAGAGCATAAGAAATTCCGTGGTTATAAGGGGCAGGATGCGTAATTTTTAAGTGATGCCCTAGAGATACAAAGTATTTAATAAATTTCTCAAATAATTTACAACTTACCAATTCTTAGGGGATATTGAATTATTAATAGATTTTTCATACTCAGAAGATCAGAAGGGAAAGGTAGGTGAAGAGACTTGAAGGAGAAAAGAGAAGTACAGGACTAAAATCCTGAATATTATTGGCATATGGATTCGCACCTCTTCACTGAACTCAAAGGACACTCCATTCTCCTGGAGAGTTATTTGTAACTCTGAATGGTCAGATAATTGCCTGTTAAATAGTGAATGAAAATTGTCAGGGGGGTGACTGAAAATGCATGTCATTTACATTCCTCAAGAGAACCAGCAATGTAGTTCTACAGCTCAAAGTAGTTTAAAGGAAAGTGGGTTGAAGGGTCATTGTAGAGAGACACAACTGATAAAGGTTGATTGGAATTTCTTGTCATATTAGCCAGTTAATGATGTATTTAAATTATCTTGCAGGCTCTTTCATTATACCTTAGTGTTCAGAATTTAACTCTTTTTAGTTTGAAAGTCCTAGGTGGATGTTTCAAATTCAAAGAGGAGTATTTCAAATATAGAAGGGAGAGTGCAACTTAGGCTTATATACAAGATGAAAACAACAATATATTGACCATAACCTGAGGAATTCAGCAAGGAAGCTCTTTCTTACAGAAAACTGCTTGTTGTCCTTGGGGAAAAGCATAGGATTTGGGTTGAGGGGATAAGAGGGTCTTTATTTTTTTATGTTGTATTTTGAAGGGACTTTAGAGGAAATATGAATGATCTTATAATAGAAATGTTAAATCCCTGGCTAAGTACCTCAGTTGATTAAAGAGAGCATCATCTGGATACGTCAAGGTTGTAGGCTTGATCCCTGCTCAGGGCACATACAAAATAAGTGGAACAACAAGTTGATGTTTCTCTCTCTCTTTCTAAAATCAATAAGTAAAAAAATATTTTAATTTTTTAAATAGCTTGTTGATGTTTGTTGTTACTTAGTAATTTTGGGCTTAGAGTTGTAGCCCATAAAACTTATGGGGTACATTCCCCCAAAATTAATTGAGATTGCCCTCAGTATATGCAATAATATTCAGATAAATATTTTTGTTCAATATTTCACAGATCTTCCGCCATTTTACATTTCCTATTAATATAAGCAGTTACTTAATATTAGAGAACATGTTAACAATTCATTTAAAAATCATGTTTTAGAGCAACTATTAAATAATCTCTGCTGCTGCCCTCAACCAATCCTTAACTATTTATTTGTTATAGCATCTTATTGTAACCTCAGAGCCAGCACAAACCAGTCCTCTCCTGGTTTCTAACAAGTCCTGGAAACAAAATTTGTAATACTTGTGAACCCGTCACTGCTCCCTTCTCCCACCAAACCAAAAGAACCAGGACCTGACCAGAACCTGAGGGCAGGAACCCTTTCAGAAAGGAGGGTTGTTCAGGAAGATCTGTTGCTGAAACCCCTTAAATTTTGCCCCAAACCCTGGGTTGGGAGACAGATTCAAGCCTTGCCTCCTGTCTGCTTGCTCAGTTGATCTCACAGTAAAAGCTGTTTTCTTTTCTCAAAAGCTAGGTCACAGTTTTGGCATCTATGTGTGTCAGGCAATGAGCCCCTGCTCAGTAATAATATTTATAATTTAAAAACCACATCCTGGTAGACTGTGTCCTAATTCGGGACCAGCTACTCTGCTTGAAGTGAGCCCCAATAAGTAACAGAGCTAAGAAATTATGTTTGTAACTTCCAGCTTTTCCAAGATGCTGATTACATGGTTCTTCACAGGTTTTATATTCTTTTACTTAGAGATATCTCATCCTTCCTTCCTTCGGGTAAATTAGAAGAGGTAAAAGCATCTGTGCATGAGGAAGTGGCAGCAGCATCAGCATCACCTGGGAACTTGTTAGGGATGTTAGGCCCAAGCCCAGACCTGCTGAACCAGGAGCCTCGGGGGTGGGCCACAACCCTCTGCTATTGACAAGCCATTCAGGTGATTCTGATGTTCACTCAAGTTTGACAACCACTGATTCTTTCCATAAATATGGCACTTCTTTACTTCTCTTCTTTTTCTACCTCTTTCATTAAGTATTTCAAAACCTGGAGCTACACATAAAACTATTCTCAAATTGACTGTTTTTTTCAGCTTTGACCCCTAAGTGCTCTGTTCTACAACCTTGAGGGACATTTTCTTGAATCACTTACATCCCTAATGGGGAGCAGAACATTTTTGCAAAGTATAGGCAGACCTCTTTTTATTACACTTCACTTTTTTGTGCTTCATAGATGTGTTATAAAAATTTGAAGACAAGACCCTGCACCAGCAAAAAATGTATGACTCTTTATTGTAGTGGTCTGGAACAGAATCCGTAGTATCTCTGAGGTATGCATGTATAGAAATAAGAGATTTCAAATATGTATAATTAACAATATATATCTCATTTTCTATATTGGGCAGAAAATTAAACCGGAAAGGCATCAAAAAAATAAAAAAAGATACTAAAACAGAAAACACCTTATCTTACTTGAAAAGGTTGTAGGAACCAAAATATTTACTCTAGGTTTAAAAAATTAAAATGATTTGATTGACCTCTCTCTAAATCTACAGATAGTAAATAAAATCAATTTAAATCTAAACTTCAAAAGCATGGTCAAATAAGGTTTTTTATAAATATGTTTTTACTACTACTGCTTACAAAGTCAGTTTGTAATTGTTACACGTTTGTAAGGATTGGCTGGAGGGAATTGCTATATTTCATTTTCAAGTATCACACAACCAGCAATCACCCCTGAAAACATCCCTTGGGAGAAAGGAATGTTTCTTCTTTAAGAGCACATTGGAAAGTTAGCACCTGCTGAGTTGGGGAAAAAAATTACTGAACTTTTTTGTTTTCCTCTCAGAATAGAAAGAGCCCAAAGTATCTTTCAGCTTCTTCTTCCTTCAACTTATTGCTTGGAACGGAAAACAGAAATGCCAAAGAAAGTGTAAACTTTTGGCAATTATTTTAGCAATGGATTCTGAAAGAGCAGGCAGAGATAAGATTTCTCACCTGAGTTCTCAGGCTTTAGTGCAGATCAGAATCCAACATTGGACACTATCAAAATTCTGACTCCGGGTCCCGCCTCCCATTAGAGTTGCCCATTCAGAGCTTGCACATGGTCCAGTAATTTGCATTTTTAACGAATGTGCTGAGATGATTTTGATAAATTGGTAAAAATCCATACTTTGAAAAAAAGTGACCATTATCTGATGTCTCCACAGCTCACAGGATGAAGAAGCTGAAAGTAAAATTACTAGATGATGGATTTAAAATGCTTCAGCCAGGATTTTCAAGAAAATATTTTCTTTGGAACACTAGTTCTGGAATGTCCTGGGACTGGTGCTTTAAAAACAAATAATTCTGTGGTCAAATATATTAAGAAAATACTGCATTCCAAAACTTCTCTTTGGAAATTTGATTCACAAAATCCATTAGCACATTGAAGACCCCTGAAAAGTTCCTCGTTTAAAAACAAGGTTTAGATTATATTTCATAATTAAACTTATTTGCAAGGAAGTTTATTTCCTTTATAAATTTAGTAACATTTTCCCAGAAGTGTTTTGCAATAACACTTGTGTGGAACAGGCTGGGTCAAATTCTATTCTGGGTAAAGTTCTATTCTGTTTTGGTGCAAATAGAAGAAAAAAAAAAAAAAAAAAAAAAAAAAAAAATATATATATATATATATATATATATATATATATATATATATATATTATATGGTGTTGAGAAGTATCAAAGATAATCAAAACCAGACATTAGTTAAATTGGTAAGAACAGGTTTTAATCAGTAATACACTTTCACAATACCAAAAAAGAGTCCAGCATGAACTAAACTCAACTTTGTACAGAGGTGACTGGGCGTTTTTAAGGAAGGATGATGGAATAGGGAGGGGGTGAGTGGGCCTCAATAATGCCAGGGAAGTGAAAAATTACAAAAACAGGAAGGAGGTTGGTTATGTGAAACCCATCTGGGGTTTGCTAACTGGTGTCAGGTCCCTACCAAGAGGGGGTGAAGGGCAAGGCCCTACCTTCAAGCACTGACTAGAACAGACAGTAAATCACTTAGTGGCCTTGAGTTTTCTCAGGTAAGCATTTGAAAGGGAGTTAGGTTCATTCTAAGAAAGCAGCCATGAGTTGTTAGAAACTGTGTTTGTTTAAGTCCTTACAGGCCAAGGTTGAAGCCTAGCGGGAAAGAGGGCAAAGGGGTCCTGCTAGAGTTTGATCAAGGAAGGAATCTTTGTCAGAAGTAAGTGGGGTAAAATAGAAAAATTTGGGGCTCAAACCCAAATCAGGAAGTTTCTCTAATCTCCCCATCAGAAAGGAAGGAGTGTAATTTCTCCCCCACTCCATCATCTTGGAGCATCACAGAATGCAAAACAGTGAGCACTCCCAAGGAGGGAACAAAGCTACAGAGTCAAGAAACAATAACAAAAGCTATTTATAGATTAGAACAGTAACAGTTATAACTAGTGCTTTGAGCAAACATAATTCAGAGAGTATAATCAAATAGAGTCAACCTTTACTGTTGATTCTCACGCTCCCTTGACAGTTTATGCAGTCAGTAAGATTTATCCCCTGCAACTAGAAAACTCTAGAAAACCTCTGCGCATTTTCTGATCACTCCTTAATAGTAGAAGTATTTGGATGTATCTCAGTTCAGTAATCTAAAAGGCCCTGCCCAATATATTAATAGGTATAATTATAAATGTCCCTTTATATTACTATATATTTTATAATATCATGTTACATATAAAATATACATTTATAATAATTAATACTTTAATCTCCATTCAAAAGGGAGGCTTCATAAGACTTTCACCTCCCCGTCTGTGCCCCCTTGTCAATGGGAATGATCGCATGAAAGCTTCTTTCTTTCTCAGTGACTCATCCCTCAGCTGCTGCTGAAGACCCTTTCAAGGCTCAAGCACATGAAGGGAGGGAGGGAAAGAGAACGATACTTACATTCACTCTTGTTGGTCCAGGTAGATGCTTAAAAATGCCTCTGTGTCTGTGGGTGCTTTCCTTGATTTCTTGGAGGCACCTGTGTGACCCCTCCCTGTCTGGCGCTCGCAGGCACTTGGCAATACATGCTCTCCCTTTTGGAGTTTTCTCACTATGGCATTCACAAACGTTAAAATATTTGCTAAAGATCCTACAGTTGGAATTTATACTTTAAATTGTTCTTTATAGTATATAGAAACGCATTTGACTTTTCTATGTGGACCTTGTACCTGTGACATTACTAAGTTATTCATAATTTATAATTTCTAGTAGTTTTTTGCAGATTCATTAGAATTGATATGGTAATGTTATATGAAAATAAAGATAGTTTTACCTCTTTCTTTCCAGTCTGGATGCCTTTTTTTTTTTTTCTTCCTGTGTTGCCCTAGCTAAAGTCTCCAGTACAATGTTGAATAGAAGTGGCAAGGGTACACATCTTGCCTTATTTCTGATATTAGGGGAAAAGCCTTCAGTATTTCACCTTAGTATTTCATGTTAGCTGTAGATTTTTATGAAGTTAATAGCTGCCATCTAGAGAGCCCCATAATTTTAAAGTCGGAGACTGAATTCTATCTAAGGTTTCTTTGGGCTCCAGTAGTATGTGATTCCTCCCACCTGAGAATAGCCATTGTGATAATGAACATCCAGTCAGAAAGCTGTTATTTACACTAACTTGAATCTGGCACTGGGGTAGGCACTGTGAGGAAAAAATATTAGACCGTTTCCTTTCAGAGAGTGAGAGAGTCAGAGGCAGAAATCATCCTGGATTGTAATTATGTTCTGTTTCCAATGGCACAGGAGGCAGAAGCTCAACTGTTTGTAAAATTACCCTGCGACTTCTATTTCTTGAAATCATGGGGAGCAAAGACCTTTGACTGTAATAACTTCAAATCACAGAATACGTAACCTAGTGGAAATATGTAATTGCTTTTGAATGTGTCTGAGATTTGCATGCTTAATTATTCTTTTGGCAACAAGGCTATAAAAATGCTTGAGCATGTAAGACTACAGAATGATTGCTGTTGGAATGGGTATCTCAGCAAAGTTAGTTATGCTTCATATCACCCCTGGGAGGCAGAGTTCAAAATTCAACTTCATTGGGGGTGGGGCAGAGGTGAGGGGAACATACACATGCATACACATACACACATATCAGTGATCTAAAACCAAGAATCTGAACACTAGGCAACTATGAGATCACTTCTACTGGGCCAGCAAATACTGAACTCAGAGCCAGACAGTTCTAAAGAGTCAGTCCTTAGGAGGCCTCTGAAGAAATCAGCAGATGTGTGAGTGCTAGAGCACACAGAGGTTTATCAGGACTCGTCTCAGAGAGAGAATAGGAGGGGGCTCACAAACATTAAATTTCAGACGGAAGCTATTGACCCCTAAATTTCCCAATGTATCCACATAGGCAAAGCACTTGACTAAGGTAAAAATATATTAAAGTGGAAATGTTAAGCAAGACAAAGGGTATAAGCATAAAGCAACTTGATTTTTTTCCTCTCACTGTCCATTTAATTCCCTTTTTCACGTGAATGAATGCACACGCAGAGATGAGGAAGAAGGAGGAGGGGAAGGGAGAGAAGAAGAGAAGAAGAAGAAAAAGAAGAGGGAGGAAGGGGTATTTATTTAAGGAACTGATCGGGGGTGCTGTCCAGAACCCATAGGACCAGATAGCAGGCTGAAATTCAGAGAAGACGGTTGAGTCTGCAATCCTCAGGACAGGCCAAGCCTGGTCAAAATTCATGCAAGGTCTCTATGTTGCAATCTTGAGGACAAATTTCTTTCCCTCCATGAAACCTGTCTTCCCCTGTTAGGGATTTCAACAGATTGGGTAAGTTTAAGACCATGAAGACCGGACTTCATGTTGCAGTTCTACAAGAAGCCTGGTCTACTTCAGCTGGACCTTCATTTTGAGCGTGTAGCTCTTTGGAATCACAGCTAATTGTAGGTAACCTTTCCTCTAACAGCCCCCAACTACTGCCAGATTGTGGCTTTGATTTTCCTCCTACTTGTCCCCAAACTATCAAACTAAATGTAGGAGAAATGTAAATGCGGGTCAAAAGCAGTTTTGGTGTACCTTTATGTCTCTTCTATGCACGTAAAAGCATTTTATTTCGGTCTTTAAATTACTTTCCCATGGAGGAATATTATTCAGAGAATCTAGCCTAACATCCTCTCTCAAAGCTAAATTAGAAATTTTCTGATTTTCCAATAGAACACACAAACTTCAAACAAAGCTATTTACCAAAACAAAGTGTTAACAACTGATGAAAATAATCAAATATTCTAACTGAAAATCTCTTGAAATTGTTTTACAGAGTGACAGTTTATGTATGGTGAAAGAAACAAGGAGGAGAGGGATTTGTGGTCAAATAAATTTTGAAAGTGGTGTAATACATATTTTGGGGGCAGAATCTCTCTAAACTTTGTCTGCTGTGCATACTCATGTAAAGGGGATACGTGTGTGTGTGTGTGTGTATAGCTGTGCTTTTTGAACAAGGACTGACATTCCAACATATGCACTTTAGAAAAGTTCCTAAAAATGGTTACATAGTTTGGAACATGTGGCCACATATCTTTATGATAATTTATTTTTCTAATTTTTATGCATCTAATTTTGCCAAATTTCAGCTGTTAAACAGTATTTTCTCCTTTAATACGACCATTTGGCATCTTTCTACAAAGTGCAAAATACTTGTTAAAAGATCAAAATGCCAATAATAACTCAATTTTTATTGGCCCTAAACTGATTTTTCTCTGTTTTCAGGTTGACATTTAAGGACTTGAAGAAATCCCAAGTAGATAAATACTGGCACACAGGACTGGTAATGATTTTCTAATGAGTCTCTATGGATTTTATTGCTATTCCTATTTTCAAAGTCAGTTCTCTCAGAGGGGGTAGTAACATACAAGTATTAGCTCTAGGTGGAAAAATTGCAAGGAAATTCTGTTTTTAGAGAAGATAAATGTGAAGAGTTAAAAAATCAATGAAAGTTTTTATAAATTGAATTCTAAGTAAACTTCTTGAATTATTTGGGTTGAAAATGTGGCCCCACTTCACTC